>JACDJE010000176.1:0-183276 GCA_016647715.1 Pavo muticus | reverse complement strand
AAAGGACGGGCGGGAGCGCTGCAGATCTGACAGGACCTGCGCGTATATGTCTAATATAAAGCCCATTTCCTGCGGCGCGAGGGGCGCTGCTCGGCCCGGTGGGGCGGCCCGCTCCGGGCGCGGGGTGCGGGACCGGGCTGTGCGCTCCCCCTCCCGCCCCCACTACTCCCCCGGCCCCCCGGTGCGGGATGCGCCGGGTCCTGGGAGGGCGGAGGCGGGGGGCGGTTATATAAACACCCGCGCGGTGATGCTCCCGCGCCGGGAGGGGACGCGGCAAACAAGCGGGGAACATCGCGGGGGGCTCGGAGCCGCCCCGGCCCCAACGCCGCGAGACGCCGAGGGGACGGGAGGGGAGGGAGGGGGGTTATGCATAAATTAAATAAATAAATAAACGGGGTGAATAAATGAATGGGTAAATAAATAAATAATCCAGTGCCCCGTAATGACGGCAGCGGTGACGTCAGCACCGCGCGGGGCAGCAACAAGTGCGGGGCGGGGCGGCACCGCGGGGCCACACGGTTGTGCGGTGCGGGACCCGCGGGGCGCCGATGTCGCGGGCACGCGCGGGCTCCTATTTGTTCATTTGCGCTATCTCAGCGGGTAGGGCCGCTCCTTCGCACAGCACGCACGCCAGCGGCAGTTGCCATCTCGCACTCGAATCCCTCCGCTCCTGCCCCGGACCGCGGCTGACAGCCACGCGCCGGGACGTTGCGGTGCTCCCGCGGCGGCTGCACACTGCGGGGCAGCACCGCCTCCGTCACCGCTCTGCCATCGGCTCTACGCGAGTTTCGCCCCTCCCCGAGCCGAAATAAACTAAATCCTCGCCTTGTTTATAGCAGAAATTGAAATTCCACATATAATCAAAAGCTGGATTTTGTCCTGCGGGCACTGGATAACTTTATATGCATATTTTGTAACTTTTCTCCAGCCAAAAGAAATGTGCAAAATGCCGTCGTGTTTCTGTGCTCCCCTTAGAACGTACCTTGTGCTGAAGCTTCTCATAAAGGGCTGTTTTCAGTGGGGACAGGGAAGAAGGCACCCGGCGTGCAGGGTCAGTGAACAGCCGTAACGGTGCACCCATGGCAGCGCATCGTGGGTTACAGAGGAAATGGGATCGGGATCAGACTGCAGAGGCTGGAAATGAATACATAAAAACCAAAATAAGACTGTTCCTAATCAGCAAAGTCGAACCCAAAAGCATTTAAAGCATCAATTCATTAAATAACTTCATTTTCGTGCCTTACAATTAAAAATGCTTGTGGTTAAGAATGTTGGGAGACATGAAGCAATTTGAACCGAAGTCTTCTAAGCCCGTTTTCATACTTGGAACAGAACCCAACCGTGATCCAATCTCAGACCTCACGTTTGCATGCACAGGGGGCAGGGCAGGCTGAGGCATTTGCTGTATTCCAGCTCTGTTTGCCTCTCGGGGCTCTCCCCGCCAGGCTCTGCAGCAGCTCTGGACTCCGTGGGCAGTGGGGCTGCTCAGGGCCGGCTCTGCACAGAGCAGGGTTGGGGTGGCTGGGGCAGTGCTGCGGTGCGTGCCCGGCTGCTGGCCGAGATGCACCTCTCAGATGTTGTTAATTGAGTCTGATGAATTTGGCTCCGGAGGGACCTATTACAGCAAGAATACAAGTGACATCAGAGCCATAACTCATACAAATCAAGTCCCTGAATTACATCTGAAGGCAATATGAAAATGCACGTGGGACTGCAGACGGTGTCAAATAACTCTGTCGTACCTTATTAATACCACCGAGCTAACGGAAACAGCCATGTTATCACCCTAATGACATTACACGTGTGTAATGCGCACACACACAAGCGGGCTGCGTCACCACAACGCCATCACTCCGCTCGCAGCCTGAGGAGCGTGGTGACGGAGCACTCTCTCAGGTCTGATGGACACTGGCTTGTGGCGGCCTTCTGCCTGTGTAATGCCATGCTGCAGGCAGAGCTGGGCCGCAGAGCCCCGGTGCCCATCCGGCTGCCCCTCCTCACTGTGGTCCTGCAGCAAGGCGCCGGTCCATCTGCCTGCAAAGCTGCCTTTATCCTGAGTAGCATCTCTCCCGTGGAAGTGGTCCTCCGTGCAACCCAACTGCTTATTTTTTAATCGTAAAGCTCAGAAAGGAATGTTGTGTGCGAGGGCTTCAGATGTGCTGTGCTTTATAATGCTGCATGGGTCATGCGCACACATCCCACATCCATCTCCTGTCAGATCATTTACCTCGACTGCTTTCAGTGAGAACAGTGTACACACACACATACATCCTCACATGGGGGAGCTGCCGTTGTAAATACTGTCCAGAGAATGCCAGCCTGTGTTTGCCCACGGCAGCCCAAGCAAGTTGTGGCTCTCGGTGTGCCAGACCTACATCGATCCCAATACGTGAGCTGACGTCCTTCCACTCAGCAGGCATCAGCTGGCACGGTGTGTCTTCTGCCTTTGGTTTTAATGAATGGTCACACCGTAGAGGACAGGCGGCCGCCAGTGCTGGGGGAGCTGGGCAGGGAGACCACAGCCCATCCTGGGTTAGGAATATCCCAGGCTCACATCTCCTTTGATACTGAAGTTCTTTCCAGGACATCTTTGCTTTGCCTAATGCTCAGCAGCCCCAAGGATAGCGTGCTGGGTTATTCAACCATGGCTTCCAAAGAGTGCAGCTATCTGCCATACCAGAGTCTTTACCTCACCTCCAGCTCCTCCCTTCCCTGCTCAAGTGAGCCCCGCATGCGTTGTTGAAGTACAGGCATCCCCGAGGTCTAACCGTGATGGATCCTGGCCTCTGGGGATGAGATCTTTCTTTTTTTTTTTCAAATCCTCTTGAGAAACAGATGCTTTGGCTCATCTTCATTATACCTACTCTGATTTATTTTAATTGCTCTGGGTATCCAGAATACTACGATTGCATAATCTCATGCATATGCCTTTAAAAGGAAGCTTGGCTGTAATACCGAGCAGGCAATGTTACATACCTAAAAAGTACTATGAAAAATCTAATTTATTTTGGAAATCATTGGAAAGAGTTCTTCTGAAAATTCACGGGAAAACATATGCCACATTTGAGTGATGATTTTGAGAGGTGCATTACCTAGCATTTGGATAGAAAGGGTTCTGAAAATTGCACTCGTCCAAAAACAACTGCCCTCCATGCCCGGAATGGAAGTGCAGTCGGTGGCAGCGATGCGCAGTGGTGTTATGGCCCTAGGGGCAGCTGCCTAGGCCTGTCACAGGACTGCAGAGAGCTACCTGAGTGCCATCTCCTTCTCTTCTGATCTGATGCCATTCATGAGATGCCAAATATTGCCTGCTTGTAAAAAAGCCTGCACAGGCTTTCTTCCAATTAAGAAAAAAAATAAGGTTCTTCATAGTTCGACCAATAGGAAAAAGAGTTTGTTTTAAAGTCATGTCAGTATGCATTATCTCTTATTAATGCAGTGCTTTTCTGGAGAGAGATATCTTACAGCTTTCTCTTTCTGTGTGTTTTTTAAATATCTCTCTTTGAACAAATTAATACCTGCCATAAATACTGTCCCTGAAGCCAGTGGGAGGGAACTACAAAAGAATTTAACCAAAAACTTGGGAAAAAAGAAACAAAGACAAAAAATACCTTTGGCATATTGATATGCTTTCCTGTCTTACAGGGAAAGGAAATGCCATGGATTTGGTAGGCTACCTACACTGTATTCGTTATTCAAAACCACGGAGCTGAGGTTTTATCTTGCAGGAAGTACATTAGATCCATCCCCAACAGCCCTGCCGTCCGCACAGAAATGTATCTGTGTGACCTGTGCCTCTGGATGTGCAAGAGGTACCGTGGGGGGTGTTCAACTAAATGGGCTTTGCACAACACTGAGATAAGTAAGCCCAATAAGTTTCACTGGTGAAGGAGGATATCCCTAATCATATCTTATCTTTTCTGATCTTTAAGGGGAACCAGAGCACTTTTCCCTTCATTTCACTTGTATCATTTGTGTGGGATCAAACTGGATTCATGTTTATTGAAAAGGACAGACCCAGAACTGTAGCCAGCACTACCACGAGGACAGGTGCTTTGACAAGGGACATGTAGGGTATCCATGCTCACATTGCTAGTTTTTCCAGAACAACCAAGTTTATTAATCCCCTTGCAGCAAATCCAGCGTGTTCTTAGGGGACCCGTGGCTGCTTGGCACAGCTGGGTCATGGGGACCCTGAGGAGCGCAGGATTGCTGTCCTTGCAGCGTGCAGCACAGAGCTCTGAACTGTGGGCTCTGACCTGTGCTCGGGCTTCTGAGCCCCCGCTGTTGGACTCCTCAGAAACCACCACGAGCAGCAATAAGAGGTGCTGTGAACAGGCAGCAACACCACCATTTAAAGGCTACACCTCTTAAACGCCCACAAATTTACCTCAGGTTCAGAGGCTGTAATGAGATTCTAGTAGGGAGAACGAGCCCACAGAGACTATCAGGAATATTAATGTTATCACAGAAGTTTATTAGTGCCTGTGCATCTAGAAGTGGGTAAGGAAGCCCTTTGGGTTTTGTTGCGCTATCAGCAATTATCATGCAAAAAAAAAAAAAAATTTTCCTGCTCCTCCCTCTGATTTGGTTTTGAAAATGAGGCTCCAAGGTTTAAGCTTGTGAAGTGTTTTGGTATATCGGTGGAGCAGATGCTTTCTCTGTTGCCTTCTGTGCACCTCCATTTCTCAAACAAGAGCTGAGGGCTTCCCCTCTCCTCACTTTTCATAAATGTGCCTCTCCTAGCTCAGCTGCTCCGTGTGCCTCATGCTTGGGAAGTCTGTAGGTGCTTCTGCCATTGCACAGAATTACAGCAACCCTTCAGAGGTGGGTTCGCACACCAGGTTCTTTCACTGCTTCCAAACCAGCCAGAGCCTTTTGCTTTGCTCTCCTCTTTTGTTCGTGGTCTCATTTCTGCTGGTGGAAGGTATTGCCACTGCTTGATTTACAGTGGGAGCGATGTGGCCCTGTTGTTTATTCAGATGCCAAGAAGAAATCAGCGATCGGCTTCGTAAGGAAAAAGCCAACAAGATGTGAGCACGGGCTCAGGAAATGTGTCCCTGACACACCAGAAATCCTTCCTGTCCCTTCTCTTCTTTTTCTTTTTTATGGGTTGAGGGCTATAAAATCTTGTGCCTGTTATCCGTGCTGAGATCTAATGCCTTGATTGGTCTTTTTGAAAGGTTTGCATTTTTTTTTAAGCTCTTCTTATGTTTAAAGGGAGAAAAAAAAGTCACAGTCATACTGACTGGTGGAAATGGAACCTCTAAGCAAAACTCTCGGTGCTGTGTGCTGAGCTGGTGGTGCTGTAGAACTGATGGGCTCAGTGCTAGAGGCTTGGGAGGAGGAACGTGCCCAGAAGGACATCCATCTCCCCTCCAAGCGTGATGCAGGAGGCCTGGCCAAAGATGAACCAGGCTTTTATGATTCTACGATTCTCTGACTTCAGAAGGAACCCACCCATTCTTGGTTCCAACGGAGTAGCAGCATGGGCACAAAATTTCATCTCTATTTACAGGTTGAAAGAAAATATTGAATGCAGCCTCGCTCTCAGAATGACCCAGCCTGGGATGAGGACTCCGCAGTGGCCAGCCATGCCCAGGGGAGGAAGGCCCTGCCTTTAGGAAGCAGCAGCACCCACTCATTCTCACAGGCAGTAGAGGTGCTCCTCTGCTGGGCAGCTCACTGGAGCCGGGCAGCACTCTCCTCCAGGCAGCGCGTTCCCTCATCACAGCGGTGCCATGAGCATCTCCTCTGTCACAAGCCTATCAAGAGACCTTTCCCAACTACAGGCAAGGCCTCAGTTCTGTCTTGGTTAAACCCCTGCTGCTTGGTGTGCTTTGAAAAGCGGGGCATATTGCTGATGGAGGAGCTCTTGGCTGTTACATTTAATTAAGGATTCTGCTGAAAGTTCTGCTTAAAATAACAAAGCTCGCTGTTCAGAAAAGCGTAGGTGATTCCCCCAGAGGTCTGGCCAGCATTCCTCCTCCTATTGTATAATATTATTGATTAATCAAAACTAATGCTCACAGCTGTTGCCTGATGGATAATGTCTTTGGTGTTTGCCTGCATATAATTATTTACTACTTTATTGATGTTATTTATTTCTTCATTAATTATTGTTGGCTGTTTAATTATGTGAAACACAACGGCAAGTGTCGCTGCTAAAAGCCATGGGAAGGACTGCCCAGAGCTGAAATCTTTCTACCATAAACCATAAAAATAAATCTAAAGATAAAAATTTTTCAGCCAGCATTTTGAATGAAGACCATCAAACCGCAAATACGCTACATGCAATCTGGAGACCAGTGCCAGCATGCCATGTTCAGAGAGATTTGCAATGCTGATTTGATTGCGCATGGCAAAGGGCCTTTCAGACTTGTGTGTTTTAGTAGAACTCCGAAACACTTAGGAAAGGGCCCTGTCTGTTATTCTTGGTAGCTGAATGTTTGAAATAAATCAAGAGGAAACTGATTTCCAAGATCTTACACCTGAGGGGTGCCTAACAAAGCGCCTTCCAAAACACAAATCCTGTGCCAAGTTCTGAGGACCTCCTAGGCCACATGTGGCTCTGCCCAGCATCCCTGGTGAAAAGCTGGGGACTCCCTCAGAGCTCCCCCCATGGTGCCCCTTTTGCCCCCTCGCTCTCCACGAGAGACGCAGGGCCCTGTGCCCCCGCCTCAGCATTCCCCCTCACCTCCCCTCCCCCTCAAAAGCACCAGGCAGGTCTCTGCCCAGCCTCTCTGAATCAGGGAGCCAATGTCTAATCCTCGGATCCATGTGAGACGAGAAGGGACGTGCCGAGGATTACTTAGTGCATGACATAAGGCCAACCTGGAACTACTTTCATTTGCCAACACCAGCCCATGAGGATGTGGGGACAAAATTAGCATCTTAAATTCTCTCTGGAAACCAAGAGGCAGTCAGGACAAAGCAGATTTAAGACACATGATGGCTTTCAGCAATCTCTAGGTACCTACTGTTTTAAAAGGCAGCAAGGTGCACTGCAAATGTACTATTAAAGAACATGGATCTTCTCAATCTCTGAACAAACAGGAGGACCCATGAATCCCACTGTAGCTCACAAATCATTAACACACCTATAATGTATCCAAAGTCACCTCTGTATCTCCTTAGCCTCAAAATGAAAATTCCAAGCAGTCCTCAGCAGGCCCTTTCCCCAGGGCAGGAGGACAAGCAGCTCTGGCAGCCCTTGGTTGGCTATCGATACGTGTCATTTGGTACCTACTAGTCCAGATGTTTCCACACAGACCCTATACATCTCTTTCTTCTGAGGTAGTGCTTTAAATTTAATGAGGTCTTAGCTACCACTTTATGAAAAGTACACAGGATGGCCAGTTGCCAAATCTCTAACCTCCCTGCAGCCTCCCCCTAACACACTGGCCATTATTTTCTCTCTAGGAGCCCAGAAGAGGACTAGATTTATGCCTGGCACCATTATGTCACCTCCACCTGGTCCAATGCACCTCAAGCCCAGAGCATGACTCAAGTTTGCTCTGGAGATGAGATTCTGTCCATACTCTCAGTACACAGTGTACACTCATCTCTTACTTTAGACACATCTGGGAAAGACCCCATGCTCTCAGGTAGTGTCTCCAAGAGGGAAGAAGCACACCTGCAGTGCCATGTTCAAAAGTGCCAGGAGTATGGCCACTGAAACCAAAGTAAAACAACAGCAGAATCAGGCAGTGCCTGTCAACTAGTGGACATCTCTGTGGCTAGATGCTCTGGTCTCATACTGTAAGTCACTAAAAAACCAACCAACTGTCCCTAAGTCACTGAAGACTGCTATCTTCTGCCTCTATACCTTTTTTTGTTGTTTTTATGGCATCATGAGTACCACAATGGTGGTTCTAAAAGATAGCATAGGGCTTAATGACAGAAGAGAAAATGCAATATGAAGGCACTGAGAGCAGAAAACATGAGAAAAATAATAAACAGAGGGTGGATAAAAAAAGAAACATGACGGGCCCAGGGAATTTGGTCTCCACTTCCCTCCTTGTTTCCTATCCAACCTCCACGTTTTCATGCATTTCCTCTTCCTAAAGCCAGTTCTTCCTCCTGTGTTTTCAAATGTCACAATCTTTCCTGTATCCCTTATGCCCACATTGCGTAGGGTACCATGGGCAGCTTTCCAGCAGAGATGCACAGAGTGATGGTGAGCACAGCTAGGATTTTCAAAGGAAACTAAGGAAATCTTTATGGAGAACTTGGTGAGAATTTGGCACTTGGCACTCTTTTCCTCCGTTGAAAGTCCCACCCTACAGGAACAATCTAAACAAATGTATGCCCCAATGCTGATAAATCCATTTGGAGAGATATCAAAGAAAAGCTTGCTAGGTTTGGAGACCTTTGAAGAAAGGGAAATATCCTGCCAATCTGATGCTGAGATCTATCTCATTCCACCATGTGTTCCGAATCATCAGAGCCCTCCATGGCTCCCCTTCTTCCTCAGGGCGTGGAGGGCAGCATGTTGCCTTGCTGAATAAAGGAATTTGGGGGCCAGGAGGACAGCATTATTTGAGGAAAATTCAAGTGAAAAATTACTTGACCATGGAAGTTGTTACTGTGCCTAAAAATATCTCAGTGACTCAGATTACGGAAAACGGCAAAGCTATAGAGCAAAATCATAGCCTCTTCTCAGCAGTCAGCTGGCTTCATTCACCAGCCTGGCATCTCTTCCCCTTATGGTTTTAATATCATAAGAGAGTTTTTTGTGGGTTGGTTTTTTTTTTTTTTTTAAGTCTACAGTAAGTTAATGTTTAATGGATCACCACGTACTGTTCTTGGTGTTTACATGTTCTCCAACTAACCAAGTTTGTAGAGCAAATTAAAAGTCTGTAAGACCAGGACAAGCAAATTACAGATATTTGTTGCTCAGAAACTATCGCCTCGTTCAGTCCTGCATGCCCCCAGAATAAACGGTTTCAATTACGTTTTCACCTTCCCCAGCAATATCAACATCTCTCACAGTTGCTTGCCAGGGCTGTTGCTCCTTAGTCTGCAACCGTTACGGCTTTGTGCACATATGCTTCCTGTGAATGTGCAACCTTGCAAAGTACGACGGTCCCAGTGTTTGCAGTGTAACCTATTAAACCAGGCTGGCTCAGGACCAGGAGTGCTGGAGAAGCATGGGAGAAGGAACGGTAGAGTCTACAGTGCTGTTGATACTTTTTTTTACACGAATGAGATACGCAGGTGTGGCCCAGTCCTGTCACCAACCAAAATATAAATAGCCAATGGCCTCTGAGTGCACCATTCCCAGCCCTCCACAAGGAGTAACTGGCGTGGTCCCTCCAGAGGTTGTTACCATGGGGGATGTGGTCCATTGCTCTACAGGTGCAGGGACCCCCCTCCTTTGCTCCCAGCACAGGTGACACCCCCAGGCTCCTGCCCTTGCTTCCCTGATGGACCACCCCACAAACAGCTGTGAAGGAGCTACCAAATCCTTCAAAAACCTGTGGCCCTGATGGGAAAGTGAGGGAGCCTTCTCCACACACACACTTAATATCTACCACTCACTTTGGATGATGTCTTGGGCCTGTTTCTCACGTGGCTGAGATGGTGGTGGTGATGAGAGCTGCAGCTTGTTTCCAGGCTGTGGGAATGCCCCACTGCTGCTGCACAGGGCACCTCCAACACCGGTGGGTGCTGCAATGAGCGCTGTGGGACCTAGAGAAACCGACACAGAAAAGGAATGATGCTCATGTTACTGACGGTAGAATTCCCACTGGCTCTGGCAGGGCCAGGCCCAGGCCCTTGTGTTTTCCCAGGCTCATGAGGATTTTACATTCTGGATTTCAAATGATAGTTTATTTCTGGCTGACCTGTTTGGCTTGAACTGTTCTGTGTTTTTGACTGTTGGACTTATTTTTAATCTACTGTATTAGTACACAAACGTAATCAAGAACAAAATGTTACCAATGTGGAGTTTTGTTCCTACCCGCTCCTATGAGCTGAGCACTTTAAGTTCCCCAAACCTATAGAGATCTGCCTGCGCCATCTGACTCCTTTCAGAGCAGCACTACATTCCTTGTGCTGCAAATATACAAAGGGGAGGGAAGAGGCAAACATGATGTGCATCGGCCACAACTCTTGCTTGCAAGAAACGCCACAGTGCGGATTTTAACAATTAACATTCCTGCCGGGTAGGCAGCAACAGAGAAAGCTCATCAGTGTTGGTTTTTTTGGCCAAAGAAACTTCTCACACACACACGCATGCATTTGAGTCATTTTTTGTCATTTGATGTCAGTGGCAGGCTGTGACATTCCTCTGTGTTATGTTTTTCCTCTCTGCTATTTGAAGAACGAGATTTTATCTTTCTTCCCATCCCCCTTCCCCCACCCCGTGCCTATTTTCCTAAAACCTGCCTTTCGGGTCAGCTTGCTGCAAGAGATTAATTTTACACTGCAAGAAACAGCGAGCAGGCTATTTCAGCTCTGACATCTGAGAAGTCTGTTATAATACTGCAGTTTCTCTAAATTAAATATCAGGAAAAATTAAACCCAATTGTGGTTCGTACTCCTATGGAAAATATTTCTGTTCAAAACAGCCCCTCCACGCTACACGACCGAAGTAACTGCAAGCACAATAAATATGCAGCAAGTTACAAACCCAGATTATTCAGGTTTTAAGGCTTATAATTAAAAGTGGTTTAATGTTTCATGCCTAATAATAGATTGCTCCTATCACATTTCTAACCTTTATTTCTACCAGCTTTGAAGTCCAGCCATATAAAGGCTGTTTGTAGAACCACACGAAAGTTAAAGCAAATATTACTCAGAGTGATTCATACGAACAAGAATTTGCAATGAAGGCAGAGGGTTTTTTGTGTCTGTATCAAAGGAAATGAAATGTTTGCAATATTTTCCAGTTGATAAATGCATTAAAACATTTTAGTTGCGTAGTACGAACATTGCTGACATAAACAGACTTTGACCTGAAACAGATTGTATTAAGCTCTGTGGGGGAGGCAGCATTAAAAAAATAAAATAAAAAAAAAATATCCTAGATTTCAAAATCTGCCACAAGGTCACTGCAATCCTTAATTAGCTGAATACATTAAGAGAAGGCTGGAACACAGACTCTGTAAAGAGAGCAAGTGTATGTTTAATCCTCTGTTCTTTGCTTACAGATTACCCTTTCAGAATGAGTAACCTTATTTTCTTTTTAAATATCTATTTACCTTTTTGAGCTTTGCTTAGCAAAGCAGGTTTTTTTTCCTTCTCTGTTGCAAAAGAAATTAATTTGTAGCTAGTTGCTATGCATTGGCAGGATTTCTGCATAAAGAATGTAAGCCATCTATCTTTGTATTCAAGATATAGTTAATCTGGCAGTTAAAATACTTTGGAAACATTTTGATGACTTATCTGGAAAAGTAGCTTTGCATTTTCAAAGAAAACTCAGAACTGTATTGCGAGGGGAAGATAAAAGATATATGAAGTGTTTGTTCCAAGCGATACTATTCATTTAAAGATCAGAATGTGACCCCACCCAAGCAATTATTGTGGAAAAACAAGACAAAAATCCTCATACAGCGTTCTGTCACGGTCTTCATTTGGGAAACAAAATAACTATATTACAGTTATAGCCTAATGGATTGCAAGCTGTTTTATTGGAGGCAGCTGAATCCCGTTTAGCATAAAAAAGAACTCTGTTTGCTATCAAGAACACATTTACATTAATATGACTTTGACAAAGTAAAATAAAATCGCATTAAGATGATGTAAGTAGATAAGACAATGAAATCTCTGTGAGATGGTTTTGGCACACCAATTAGAGTCAAGTCCCTACAGGAAAGGAGCATATTTTTACACCGAGTATCCATGTGCTTTTAAGTTGCAGAGCAGCCAAAATTAATTCCACGCTTAAAATATTTCCAGCAAGGGAAAAAGAGTTTATTATTATCTTTCTTTTTCCCTCGAAAAGGTAAAATTTCTGATAAACTACATTTGTATTTGCAATAACACAAACACGTTTTGTTCTCCACACCACTCTGTAATCATCTTGATTATTGCGAGGGACTTTCCAATATAGAGCAGCTGAAAACAAGGTTTTAGATTACATGGTAATTTAGGAATGCATGAAAAGCCGAGCAGTCCCCATAATGGAGCACTGCACAAACTCCATGGCTTTTACAGCAAAACATAACATATGTTTTGTGATTCATTCAGATGATTTTTGGGGTTTTTCAGGCAGGGCTCTACCAAAGCACCCCGAGCGCTGTCCTGCATTTGGGTGCCCCGCCACTCTGACAGCCACAGCCACCCCAACACTTGGAAGCCTCTCTTTCTGCATGGTCATTGAAAGCAGGCCAGTGATGGATGGCGATAATGCTGCGGGTTTATGACTAATTGGGCCTTGGCAGCCCCGACGTTTCCTTTGGAGCTGAACTCCCATATTCCCTTCAGAAGGTACGCGCGGCGCTGCGTAGCCGCCGGTCTCAAAGGCACTGCACCTGGCGCAGTCCCGGCCCATGTCCCCTCGGCGCTGGACGCCAGGTGTCCCCACCTCGCTGCGCTGCTGCCGCGGAGCGACCGCAACTGTCCCAGCGCTGTGCGTTCCATCGCCTCCAATCCGCCTGTTGCAGGGCTGCGTGCACAGGGAGAACGTGTGTGCTCGCAGATATCCCTCACCCGGGCTCATATTTTATGTTGTCACTCGATATGCCTCAGCCAGGCGAGGCAGGACTTTGCAGAGTTTGAAATAATCCAAATTCAATCACTTTAAAGCTGCTACAATATGCAAGTCCTGGCAGCCGCTTTAAATTAATGGAACATCAGATGTGCTCTGATCCTTTCAATTTCCTTGGGCAAGGGAAATTCGGCAGCGGTGGTGGGGGAACATCAGGCTATCAGCAAAACAAATGTCAGCTTTTGTCCGCTGATAGAAAATGCGCCCAGCAAAAAGAGGCACCGTATTTACTGCTCTGTAATTAAAATGTATTTCTCTGTGCAGAAGGGATTATCTCAGTGTTTTGGACAAGCGAACACCGCGTGGCCTGATCCATACGGATGGGCATTGCCATCAAACCAAAACACAACGTGGCTTCTTATTTGGGGCTTTACAAACACAGCCAGATATTTTGTCTGGTTGTAGGTGTTTGTTTTTTGTGCCTGCTGGCAGGTATATCAATACAAATAGCAGAACGCCGGCCGCCAAAGCCCAGTCCCAGGGCAGAGATGGGATTTTGGCAAGAGCCGGAAAAAAGAAATCTCCATGGCGATCCCATGCAAATTCCCTTGGTTTGGGGTTTACTTTGCAAGTGCAAACATTCATCAGGTTTGTCAGAAGGGCTGCAGACCTGAGAACCTTTTGATCAAACCTTGGCTGTGTTTGGAGGAAGCCTGCTCTGGAGTATGTTTTTCAAGATGCAGTTCAGTGGCTTTGCTTTTGAAACACAAACAAGCCCAAAAATTCAAATCAGAGCTCTGAACCTTTGCACGGGCGTTCATGGAGCACGGTTTCACTGATACATAGGGCTTATCACCAGGGCTGCGTCCTGGCTGCAAGGGCACGTGCTTCATGAAGTCTTTTTCCTGAAACAATATGATAGAAGCTGTCAGAGTTAAATTCAGGACAAGGTATCTCTTTAATTCTGATTTTTCACTTGTTTGATTTATATGAGGAGAGCCTGGCTGCTTCTGTGCTGAGCAGGGCTCGTGTTGCCAGACAGTATGTTTTAAGTTATTTTTAAAACGCTGCCTTTTGAAGGCTCTTAAATCCTTTGATGTAAATGAAAATAAAAATCATAGTTTGGAATCTAACAGGGACTTTTAATCTTGATCTTAAAAGCATGAATCATACTACAGCACAGAGTAAAACTACTTTCCGTCCTTTGCATTCACCTTCCATGCACATGCTGATATTTTGGTATTTATGGGTGGCAATTAGGGATCTCAGGTAGTCCCAGGTGCCTTGTGCCAAGCTCCATGCGCAGCTACTGCTGACAGCCTACGGATGAGATTTCCTCGAGTCTTACTCATTTAAATATGACATTTCAAGTGAGCCTGATTAAAACCAAGCAGAAGCAAAATGTCTCAACTTCCACGCATATAACGTTATGGCAACAAAACTTGGAATGATTACCGTCTTGGAAGAGCAGAACTAGTGGTAAAACAGTGGTGTTGCAATAAAATTGCAGAAAAACTTCTCCTGTAGCCACCATTGAAAATCCAGCCACCACCTTCTGCCAGAGCTTAGGCCAAGCTCAGGCCCAGCCCTAGCCCAAAGCAGAAGCCCAACTAAGCGACTGCTCCTCCAGATTAAGAACACCTGATAAAAACATGAGCATTTCAGCTGATCGTTCTTCAGTCACTATTTGAAAAATAGCATCCGTACATCAAGCCTGCATCAAGAAGGGTTAGTGGCTGCCAGAATGTTCATTTGGGATGGACATTGTGCAGGAGCAGCAGACACCAAACCCCACTGGGTCTTCCAGTGGTCTCCAAAGGAATGTAACAGTGAAGTCAGCTGGGGATGCTCTCCTCAGGCCAAAGCGCTCCCCCTAGATTCTCCACCAAGCCAGATGCCTGGGAGCTGCAATGGTGCAGCATGGCTGATGGCAGCCAGATATGTTGGGGGCCTTCACCCCAACGGGCATCCCAAGAGCTGCAGGGAAGCTGTTCACAGCCCACGAGCACCCAGCTGTGAGTATGGGCATGCTGGAGTGGGAAAGGGTATTCGGCCCTTGAGGTTGTGCCATGGACATTGCCAGATTGCTCTTATATTCCAGAATCCTGCCATGTTTTTTTTTCCCAGAAAAATAAACTATGATCAGCAATAAATGAATCCCAGTGCTGACACTTACAGGTTGCACAGTCTGCTCCTGTTCAATCTGAAGAAAACTCACAATGCATTCTATAGGTACACCTGCCAATAGACCATGACAAAAACCAAGTTCATCCTACCTGTATGAACCAAGCATGCAGCTCCATGTCTAGATCCTTCTGGATTTCAAACTCTTCATGAGCACCAGTGGTCTTTTAAGGTGAAAAATGTCAAGATTTGTCCCTAAATAAAAAGGGCCAAATTAATATAACAGCACAGCGGAGCTCCCATTTACTGCACACAACAGTCAAGATATTCAGACTTATTGCTCTGAATTGTAATTCAGTTTCCTTGCGCATACATAATGGTTTTATCTATTCTGAATGAGGTTATCTTTAGTTCCTTAACAAGCCCATATAATTCGGCTGTCATAGTTTCCATAAGAACAGTTAACTTGGAATTTCCTGCCTTTAATTTAGACTATCTCCTGTCTACAGCACTGCATTAATGATGTTTCCAATGTGTGGTGTGAGTATGAAATCAACCATTATGCATGTTACATAGATATTTATAATGTTCAAGTACCGCTTGTAGAGGTAACATCTCAAGTAATGTAAGCATCCCATTTTCACAACTCCAACAGCCCCAGTTCAGCTGCCTCATCCCTATTGCAGGCTTTGCAGCTAGGTTCTCCTGCAAAGGCAGCAGACACAGCCAACGTGAACCTGCCCCAAGTCTCCTCCCTGTCATGGGGACAGTTTCTGCTGCCGTACTACAAGAAGATGGTGGTTCTTATGATAGAAATACCTCCTGGTGCACACAGCAGCACCTCACCTGCCACAGAAGCACATTAGGGGAGTGTATGCAGTCAGTCCCATTGCACCGAGCTGTGCCCATTCCCAGGGATTTCTACTGTTATCTCTATTTTGTACAGAAACAAAGCAGGACATTTAGTGGTTGAGACCTGAGGCTCCCAATTAGCGTGCTGACAGATGGCTGTTTTTACTTTTGCTTCCCTTACTCTAGGCCCATTCATTCAGGGTGCTCCATTTAATTACACAGAACCACGTGCCTAAAAGCTTGTCCACGTTTTTTCAGAGTGCACTGGTTGGTTTAACCAGAGACACTACCTTTCCCTAAAACACTGCTCCAGAGTTTCACTGCATTTTGTGGTATCAAATAAGATATTTGGTTTCCCTGTGCTCATACTTGGCTGCTGCCCTGTATTTCAGGAGACCAACAGCTCTTCAGAGAAGAGCAACTGTTCTCCCTCCCTTGCCTCAGAGCTCCCCCATCACGTACCTACAAGGGCAAGGAGGGGCATCAGCACACAGCAGAAAGCAACAAACATTCAGGATGAGGTTAGAACTAGATGATCTTAAAGGTCCCTTCCAACCCAAACCATTCTATGATTCTGTGATCAGCATCAGCATAGACGCAAGCAGGACAGCATCACACAAAGACCCACTAAATCTCCCTTTTTAGATTTCCTCCCTCTAAAGTGCACGTGCCAAAATAGACATGTAAGCTGAACAGTCCAGTAGCAACATGTTGGTTCATTCCCCTTCCCCTGACTCTGTATCATAGAATCATTAAGGTTGGAAAAGACCTCTAAGATCATCTAGTCCAACCATCAACCCACCACCACTATGCCTACTGAACCTTAGCCTTTTCTCATGTCAGAGATCTTCTAAAATGTTGATTATTCTCAAGCTAAGCAGGTCCTAATTTGCAGGATGAGGAGAATTGGAAGTGAAAAAAATAGACTCACAGAGGGCATAATGGGTGACTTCCAGCATAGCTCCAGGGCAAAGCTGCTCCCTCACTGGCTGCAGGCTGTCCTCCCAGGTAAAGAGAGAGCTGGAACCAGAGCAAGAGGCTCAGGGCTATCTGGGCAGAGCCAGCATAAAACCACCTGCCATTTCAGGAAGGATCTCAACCTGGAGCCCACCACTGTTATGCTGCTTACAGGGAATGGCTCTCATCCATTTATTTCCTGTTCACTTGTGATCTATGGCCTTATAGAAAAATGGCACCAATAGTGAATAAGCAGCAAATGCCATACTCTGTCTCTCCAGCTCTGACTCTAGCAAAGACCATCAGGTGGTACAAATTACATTACCTTACTCATGTTGATTTTTACCAGCTGGGAATTTGGCCTAAGTTTCATCTGGTTCAGTAGAGAAACAAAACATACAGTATCCTGGCTGAACTGACAATGGAGGTAGACCCCAATTTCCACAAGATCTGGCTGGAGAGGAATCGCTGTCTGTGCTGACCAGCTGTATCTGGGCACAGTGAGGCTGCTGCAGACCTGGTTGGGCATTGCGCGAGCTCTGGCACAAACTCTGCATGAACCAAAGCTTCCTGAAGAGCCTGCAAGAAGGTGCAGAAGCCTGTCCAAGGCTGAGCAGTGCCAGTGACACAGCAGATGCATATGCTTCTAAGAATACTGCCTGGCAGCCTGGCACTGGTGAGTGCTGGAAGCTGCATCGCACGTGCACACACAGCCACTGCTATCATTAGAGCTTCACTGCTTTGGCACATCTTCCTAATTTACTTAATTTCTATTTATACCATCCTGTTTCTGTTTTGAGCCTTTATTAGATGCTGACGTGTTTTCTGCAGAGCCAGACTTTGGAAGGGAACTGTGCAGAGGAATAGTTGAAAGAGCTTAAAACATCAGAGCACTTGGAAGGGCCATTCCCAACCTAGCAGTGTCCATTGCTCATGGTGCAGAGGTCAATTAGCCGCTTTTCCCCAGAGCTCTTCTGCCTGGAAGAGGCCAGTCCCTGTGTGCTTGCGGAACAGCAGGACAGTCTGTGAAGGCACTCTGAGAACAACCCAGCCTTGCTGACAGTAGGCCTTGGCTTTCCACATGTGGGTCTGAGCCTCTGTTTTCCAATGAGGTTTGCAAATCAAGGGAGGCCGATAACCACAGTGTAATATTGCTCCGGCTCCATCTCAGGGGTAGTGGCAATTGTGCTCAACCATTCAATAGTTCTGAAATAAATTGCCTCGTTAGCATCATCATACCACAAACACTTTGTTTCCTTTGCCTCCAACTGTGACCCAGCGATATGTTTGTCATGGCTTGGCTGGAGGACATACAGAGCTCCCGGGGAACAACTTCTAGGAAAATGCTATGTACGTTTCGCCTAAGCTGCACTGATTCAGCTGTTACAACTCAGAGCTCAGATACAAGTAGCAGATCAGAAGAACACAGCTGTTGATGTTGACATGTTGCTGGCCTTATGAAATGATGATAAACAGCTGGAAATGCATTTGATGAACTAGGGGATAGGGACAGAGTAAACAATTTCAGGCTCGCTGGAACATTGCAAACAAAAAGGCAATCAACTGAGGACGTCAAATTCTTCCTTTGCAAATTGTTTGTAGATCTTTCACTGCTTCTTACAATGGGCTTCAGAAGGACATACATGGCAAGACTGTAAGCTTCAGAGCTGGCCAAGCCTGCACAGACCCCTTGTGAAAATCTCACCACAGGGCAAAAATGTTTAAGGTGGATGCGCAACTTCAAGCAGGAGAAGAGAGATGAGGAACTCTTTCTCTGTTTGTGAATAACTGAAAAGATGAAGAATAGCTTCAGTAGGAAATCTTCTCGGAGGAGCTTGCTTTCCTTTCTTCCTCCCCTGAATAATGACACCCTTACCAAGTCCTCCTGCAGAGCACTCCCAGGCTCCAGAGCACTCCGCTCCTGACACACCTCTGTTTCAAAGGCCAGGTAGGCACTGAGAGCTGCAGGACTTCCCCACAAGCCAATCCCCAGGAAGCACCAAAGCCTCATCTCAGAGCTGCCTTAAACTGGGGAGCTTATGTCTCCTAGTGTTTTACTCTGCCATAAGCTTTGGTTGTTGCTATTCTGAAGAAAGCTTTTGTTCAATACAGTGCCTACTTCATGATGACATCATTTAAGACTGGAAAAAAAAGCACAGCCTGGAGTAGTCAGGCATGTGATGATGTATAAATAGCACTGACAGAACAATATTACAAACTCTATTGGTACAGCTAAGATAAAAATAGCAAGATGCTGATTCATCTGAGCTATCAGTGAGAGGGATGGCAGGAGGTTTAGCTACAGTAAACCTTCCCAGCTGAAAGCATGCTGCTTCACCATGAATCAGCTGCTCAGATCTTTCATTCTGCTTGGAAAAGCACCTGTCTCTTGCTGCTCCCGTCCTCCATTACTGAGCACATGACAGGTAGGGCCTGAATTTTCTTCTGTTTCCCTTATGCTGAAGTATGCTGCAGTCAGAAAGGCTTTATAAGCAAGTAGGAAAGGCAGAAACATTTCTTAAACAGCTTGCCGGATGCTTGGTGACAGCATGTTTTGGTGGTAGCAAGGTTTGATGGTATTGTTCACAGCTTTTTCTACTTTGCCTTTGTTTAGAAAAACAAGCAAGGAACCATTGTTTCAATAAGCCTGGAAGTGCTGAGCCATGTTTGCCACCTCTGCATCTACAGTGACTGGGTCCTTCTGTGGGTTTCAGTAAGATGCATGCAAAGTCAAGTACACATCCACAGATGGGGTTCTTTTCAAACCTTTCAAATGAAAGAAAATGAAGCCAAGCTTAGAAATACCGGAATTCAAGAAAAAAGAGAACACAAGATCGCTGATTTCCTCCTTGGAACACATCAGCAGTGATTACTTCTGTAGTATCTTCGCATGGCCCAGACTTTTTGTTCTTGTTTGCCTTAATGCCAGTTATGCTGATGCTCTTCAGTGCCAAAAACTTGTGCATGACAGCTGCCAGCTCGGGTGCTGGGGAGCAGGACTTTGCACTACAGCCTCTCTACTTCCAGAGCACGTGCTGCAGTGACAGTAGCAGCTGCATGGACATAAGCACACCGGCCCCACTCAGCGGTTGCTTGGTCCAAGCAGGGCGCTGTATCACCTGGCTACATCTTGGTTTGCATCAAAGCAAACTTACTTGTTTAGGACCATTAAAATGAGGAAGGCTTATACAATTATGGAACTTTATATTAATTTTTAGAACTTGCAGATGTTGCAATCTGTACATATGGGAATAACGCCAAACGTTATAATGACAAAACAATTATATTGGCTGGCTTTTAAAGGGGAAGAAGCAGAGTGAAAAATCTCATCCTACCACTACTAAGGCATTGCATGTATCTGGTTTGGTACACATCTTTTAGATAGCAGCTCTGCATTCCCGATAGTGAGCTCATAAGCAATGAGCAAAAAACCTGATAAAATAATTGGGGGAAATAACAATCAAACAAACAAACAAAAAAGCCTTTATTTGCTTTTAAAGTATGTTTATATCAATAAAATCCTTCTTGCTATGCCCAGAGTAGACCTTTGCTGAACATGAGTTTCAGAGCGCAAAGCCAACAATACTGCACATATCTGCCACTTGTCTCAACGTCCCCCTCTGGTGCACGCAATGCTGGGAAGAAGCACCCTTTGGATGTCACTGCTCTGTCATGTAGCATCTCAAAGCATTTGAGATTCTAGTGTAATTTTATCTGAGGTTGCTGGTTGTTCAACATACTGAGGTACTCTGCAGAGAGCATTTAACTGGTGCTCTACATAGGCAACATATGTTTCATATTACCAACATCTCCTTTGTATTTCAATTGCACTTCAGTACCGGTAGATTCTACTGATTCTAAGCCCAGCTTCAGCTTTGAAGCTCAGGAGAATAACAACATAACCTGCTATTTGTTTATGTTAGAAATAAAATCTACCGGTAATTGTGATTTGATCACAGCCACAAAAGCAAGACTGGCCAAAGGAAACCTTATCAATAAACAGGAGATGAAGGAAGTGGATGGGTTGTCTGTGGATTTTCTAAATCTAGTCCAAGAAGCTGACGATGAGGTCTGAAGTCTTAACTTGTTTTGGACCTCAGCTTTCCAAAAGATGGTTCGGAGGAAAAAGACAACTCAGCGATCACCTCTTCCTAGCATAAAGGTGTTGAGAGGTGGAGCAAAGCCACATGCTACAATTGCTGTCTTCCTGCACTCATCAGAAGCTGCCAAGGAGCAAGTGTGGATGCACCACCCCAGCACAGCAGCTCTCCTTATCACTGCCTTCCCTGGCATCCTTTGCTGGTTCTCCTCCTGTCCTGCCTCTGTTCCTCCTGCCCCACGATCCTGTGCCTTTGGGCAGGATATATGGTGACTTTGTATTGCAGTTCTAAGCCACCTCAGAGACAACAGCTGCATGTGCATAATCACCGGACAGTTTACTGAATTACTATATACATATGATGTAGCAATACCACTACAGCTATAGGCACGCTACACATGAACAGATCAAATGTGTCTTTTGTATATTATCAGTGCTGATGAATTAGCTTTGCATTACTGAGGTAGAATAAAGCTGGTTTACAGAACACTCCTAAGCAAACAGTTTCAATTTCTGGTATCTCTTCCCCAGTATCTCCACCATGAGTAAACACATGAAGGTAATGTTGGCTCACCACAACCTGGCTCAGTGCATTTTACAATAGAGCATTCCGATAACAATGTAGACTTACATGTGAGTAAGACTTCTCATTCGGCAGCACAATTTATTCCCATTTCCAGTTTAATGGAGCTTTTCTGATTATTTTCACAGTACTGTGCAAGGCTTTTTCCTGCTGCACAAAAGGGAAAAGCTCCTAATATGTTCCTGAAATGCCTCATGAAGTTAATGTGACTTATTCTCTATCATCAAGAGAATGACACTGGAATGAATGAAAGTCATTTTTTTTCTCAGTCTCTTAATATTCAGTCATCATATGGCATAAGGGAGTAAACTCTCAATTACACAAAGGCAAATACAGAGAAATCCGTCAAAGTCAATAGAGTTATTCTGGACACCTGAGTAATTTGTCCCTTGGTGTGATTCAGTCTCCAAAATCCACTCTGAATGTCCATAATGACCATTTGCTGTTCACTGACATTTTTAGCTCTGTTACAATTCTAATTTTTTCCATACTTCACAAATAACTGGAGTCAGTTTCTTTCAGAAGATGCTGTTTCCCCAGCTTGACTTCCCTATGAATAACCTCCACCATCACTATGCTACTTTTGCTCAAACGTTTCATTCTTAACAATAAACATCTATCCCAGATGCCTTATTTTCAGCTTCATTAGATGTTTTACTAGTTCATCTTGAGTCACGTCAATATTTACCTTGGACAGGGTTCCGTATACTTTAGTTTCTAATACCAGAATTCTCCAGACAAGCTTATTGTTCCTGGCTTGACTTCTCCCAGTCACAACTTAAGGCTTTTTCTTACACACTCAATAAGATGCAAATTCATCCAACTATGTGCTCCGCCACATGCTGCCAGCTATGCCTATTCCAAACATCTCCAAACGGATTTACTTCAGTATCTGTGTACACACAGGCCCCAAACCTGTACTCAGTTACTCTGAGGTAATTTCAAAGTCATTTAATCACTGCAATTAGCAGAAAAGAAAGCAGAAATTAGATACCAGCCTTCCAGGCCTATTACCACAACAGCCATTTCTACTTACCTGTATCCCAGAGAATTGGTGTCAGGAAACCACGAGGCATTGCCAGCCGCTGCCTCCCTTACTGGCACCTCTGGTTGTTCCAAATTGTTCAAACCCAGATGTTCTTCTGAGAGATGGGACTGCTTTTATTCAGTTCAGCTCTCTCCCCTGCCCCTGACGAACAGGATCAACTTGTATCGAGTTGTGCACAGCGCAGATATCGTTGCGCTGTTTACAAGAAACCTTGTCAAATAGTGAGTGGCAGCAGGATGCCACATTCACCAGGCAGGAGAGCAGCAGTACTGTGGATCTAAGCTTTTCAGTAACATTAACAACATAAGCAGCAGCAACAGCAAAAAGAATGGATGAAGGGGTTTTGAGGGTCTCAGTGGAGCAATACAGAGCCTGGAAGGACCAAAGGAAAGTGGAGCAGGTACTGCTCCTTAGGAGGTTGCATAAGGGCAACCTCTGGCTTGGCAAGGCATTGGCAAGAACTGCTGTATGGCAGCAACAGCGCATGTAAAGGAAAGTAGCCATGGGAAGGAGCAGTGCAGATGACATCAGGATGGGATTTAGGGGAGGTAATGGAAAGCCGGTCTGTCTGTGTGTGTGCTAGAGATACCTGAAATGGCTCAGCAAACATATCCGCAGGCAGCTCTGTGCTGCAGTCCTCACAGCCCTCTGGATCCAGGCAGCTCCTTACTCCTTTATGCATGCCTGCTGGAGAGAAGTTGTTCTCAACGAGAGCAAGACAAAGAGGAACAAAAGTTTGAGAAGTAGGATTGTCTCAATAATTTTCTTGATCTTTATGCTGAGTTTACTTCAGGTCCTTTTTCAAAGCAGCAGCACAAAAAAGGCAGTGTGAGGTTTGATATATTTATATTATATATTCATGGACTACATTGGAATAAAACATTTTGAATTTTATATTGGATATGAAAAAGCAAAGGTGTCAAGCTGGGAAAGTGCTTTGAAAATAACAAAGGACTTTATGTGGGATTGTTTGAGGTCATTTTATCTGCTGTTCTTGACAGTATTTAAATACCTCCTTTCAATTTGAAACGCCTTTACTTGTCACTCACCGAAATCAGAGGTGCAGACTGGCAGGGCAGCTGGGCACACGCCATGGGGGGATACATGCAGAAAGAAGCACTCAGATTTTTTGAGATGTCCAAAGCTAGGGTTATACCTCTGCCCACAACCCCTATGTGTCAGAAGGTGTCAGAACAGCCTGGAGAAGCAGCAAGCCGTGTTCTCATGAGAGAGGACAGAACCACAAGCCAGGCCAACTTCCCTGGGTAGGTCACTCCTCGGAGTGGGACAAGAGATGGCTTTACACCTCAGGCATGCAACATCTCAGCAGAAACTCAGGATATGAAGCTGAATTTACAGTGCAACAACTTCAGTGATGCCACAGATTCGTGGGACTAATTCTGAATTACTTTGCTTAGGTGCTCTAGTAATAGCAGCACAGGTAAATAATGTATGTATTTAGTCCACAGGCCACTGCTAACGTCTGAAAAAGTTACAGCCATGCAGCGTAACGAAGCCAGTATTTCTGTGCACCCCAGACAACACTGTATCCTACAGACTGCTCCCCTGTGTTTCAACCCAAAAGGGCCATACTGCTGTCTCAGTATGTCTCCCTGTACAGGCAGGGAGATGAGACAGGACGAGGGACCACAGCTCCCCACAAACACATGGAGCCAGAAGATAAAAGGGAAGAGCTGAATACTAGATGAAATGCAAGTTTCATGTAAATGATCACTTACAGAGGCCTAATAAATGATTCTGTGCAAGGCATTGTCAGAGATTCTCCTCTGCCATTTTTTTGTTTTGAATGTGCATTTAGAAGCCTTTCTCCCTTGGAAGATAATGTTCAGGCTTTAAAATTTGTATTAATCTGTCACAACATTCATCTGTCACTCTACGGAAGTGTTTTTTGTTTGTTTGTTTGTTTCTTAATAAAGCGTCTTTTCTTCTTTTTAATGTATTGACTTACCAGAATGGAGTATTTAGGATAAGCAGTGCTGCATAGGATGGGACGGACAGCATGTAGGAAGGCTGCTTTCTAAATAATATGTTCTCTTCCAGTCCAATCAACGAATCAGTTGTGGAGCTTCTGCATTACCCTCTGTGGAGACTGAGCAGGGTCTTCGCTGCAAATGTCTCAGCTCCCAAGGACAGGTTTTATTTCCAGAACAAAGGAGGACTCAACTGGAGACAGAGGCTTTACTGGCAGACACCCACACACCCCTTTCAGTGTTTTTTCTCTTCCGACTGGGTTAGGAGTGCTACACTAAAGAATTTACGAATTGCTCCCTTCTGACAGCCTCTGCTGGGTCCCCTCACACTTGTGTCCTTGCTCTGCTCTCCATCCCACCATCCAACTGGAAGCCATCACCTTCCCCACTCCACCTCCTTGTCCAACACAGCTGTGAGAATCCCCATGTGAGATCGGGCTGTGTGCTGACAGACGCATGGCCATCACCTCTGTGCTACCTCTGCTTGGAGCATAGACAGGGAGGGGACAATACAGAAAGGCACCACAAAACAAGAGTGCAGAGGGTGCCTAGTGAATCCCCACATTTTCTGCTGTGGCTGCCCTCCATAGCTTCCTGGGAGAACTGCTTGCCCAGGGTCTGACTTGAGTTTGCACATCTGAGTCCCTGTGGCCACAGAAGACATGTTCTCTCACTTTGCGCTTGATGAATGCTTAGTCTGAGCTTACTCTACATTGAATGTGATCTATCCAAAAGAGACACTGGGTTACTGCACCACGATCAGTTTTTTCAGTTCCTCTTGTTTACCCTTTGCCTATATATTTTCCATTATTCTTTCCTTCTGCTTTTTTCTTTCCATCAAAATACCTGGAAACATAACACTACGTTTTTCCTGCTGCTAAATACAAACACTTTCTTTGCTAACTTCCACTTGAATCTCACTTTGAATGGGACGATGGCTTTACACATAATATTTCAAATACGGCTCATGATTTCTGTGTTGATAACAAGATAAAGATCTGGTAGTCCCACCTGTTTGAGTTCTGTTTTCCTCTTAGCTCTGGTCAGAACAGGGGGAAAACTCTCTGTGAAGAGACAGAGGATGTGAGAATGCTTCTGGATTACTCACTGAAAAAAAGTCTGAGGCTTGATTCTTGTTGCCAGTCTCTCCAGTGGAAACATTGAGTGACTCCAAGAAAAACAGCGGAGCTGCAGCAGTACAGAAGAGACAAATTAAGGTGGAGGTTTTGGAATACACTGTTCTGTTGTTGTTGTTTGTTTGTTATAGAATACATCTCATGTTCTGCTCCATGAGCTGTTTGAAGGTTTACACAGCAGCCAGCTTAAGTAAGAAAGTAGAGCAGTTCAGATTATGAACTTTGCTTATGGTTGATTCAATATTTTTAATCAAGTTTGTAAAGGTTTCCTTCCATCAAAGAAAGTTCTTTTTGATTAATCAATAGAATTTGATATTTTCTCTATTGAGCACACAAAGCAGTATACTCCATTGCCAGTTATTTACAGGCAGCTTCACAGCACACAATAGAATAATTATTTTCTAAGCAGAAGAACTGTGATCAGAAACATTAATAAACCACTTAATAGTGTAGCATCCTTTTCTTCCTTTAAAAAGGCATAATAAGGACATATCAAGCCATTTTTCATATAATCTGCATAATTTCAAAATAACACATTCAGGGAAACAGACTTGTCCTAAATGCCCTTCTTCACATTTACATCTGGAGCAGCTGCGGTAGCAGCTCTGTTGGGCTTGATTTTATTCAGTGTTGCAGGATCAACATAAAATCTGGGCTGAAAATTAAAGGTAGTAAATGTACCCCTGACAGTCAAGAGAATGATTTTGGTCCAAGAGTATTTCTTTCCAGAACTCGCTTTCAAAAGCAGCTTTGTCATTTGTGCCTGGCCTAGTCCCAATAAGTGCTATTATGATTTGTTACATTTTCTATAGAACCAGGAGACCATTTATTAGCCCCACGGTATTGTATTGAGCTTCAATTATGTAATAGTCATTATTCTGCTGAATATCCAAAGCTTTGTAAGAAAGTTTTTGCTCTGGAAAGAAATGTACAAGATTCTCAAATGATTTTTAGGAAGATCAAACTCCCTCTTTTTTGCTAGTTGAAAGAGGAAAGGTCCCTTCTTGATACAAATCATGAATAATTTGAATAGACTTTTTTTCTAAAGAAAAACTCCTTTTTCTTTGAAAGCCATTGATAGCTTGGGATTCAAGCGAAAGAGAATAAAAGAAGAAATAATGGCTTCTTCCTAGAAGAGAACGCAATAGGTATGCCTCCAAATTAGTGAGATTTTATTTTAATTATAACAAGCATGTGTGCGTGTTTGAGTGATTTGAGTGCTTATAAAGTGAGGAACAAGGGTCTCTCCCATCTCTAACCCGGGTGAGGAGGGGGGCAGGTCCTCAGCCAGTGCCAGCCCTTCTGGGCCCCCCTCGATGGAGGTTCTACAGCCAACATAAGTCACTGATGCGCCCTCCAGTCCCATTTGCTCGTTTAGCTGCCCGCTGAGCTTCTACAGTGCAAACTTTTGATACCTAATCAAATTCCAGAGGCCTTCCATTTCCAGTCAGTAATGAGCTATCCTCATCTCCCAGACTTGTCGACAACTACCACAAAATAATAGTTACCTGGCATCATCTTCTATCATCCCTCAGTGTTTGTTTAAAAAATAAACAACCCAAAACATGGACTTTAAAAAGCACTGACATCAAAACAAAACTAGATCACCTCCAAGCAACTGTCCCCTTCACAAACCATTTATCTGATGAAGGCTTCAGCTTCCAGTTCTCAGAGGAAGACTTGTTCACGTGTGAATGCTCCCTGTTCTCTGCTGACAGCCAGACACCATGATCCTGTAACAACCAAACACCAGGTACAGTCAGTCAAGGTGCTGCCTATGATTTTTTTCAGCTAATAACTAACACAGCACACACAGCTCACGCACAGCTTGTACACACAACAGCTGCTCTGCCTCAGAGTAGCCAAACCAATTATTCCCTGGTATTCTCAGGAAATGGAAGGGAAATGTTCTCAAGACTGACAGATTTCTGAAATGATCTTTCTTGAACGTATGCTCAGTTTAGCTGGTATTTTAGTGAAATGACTGTAGCTTTATACCAGCTGAAGGGAAAGCAGAAAGTAAATCAGAAAGCTTTCTTTCAGACAGACTTCAGTATCTTAAAAATTCACAGCTAACAGAAATTTACTACCAAGGGTGCATTCCTATTACAAAAACAACCATTTCAAACATCACTGTACAACATGATGTGACTACAGCCACCGCATAGCAATGGCTCATGAGTATTTTTACCCCTCTGAGAGAGCAACCGAGAATAAAGCAGGTAGTAACACAGTTTGTCCACAGCCATGTTATTCCCTGGTTATTTTTGCAGTATGAGTTATAAATGGATCAGACGCGTTTGCATTTCATTCACTAATTTCAATCCAAGCAGAACGTGTGTCCTTATTTTTCATAAGGGAAAAGAAGTTGCGTATCTATTTTATCCAAAAATAAGAAAAAAGGGGGGAAAAAAAGAAGGAAAAAAAAAAAGAAAAGGAGAATTGGAGTAAAAAGCATTTTCAAGTTGCACTTTTATTGGATCAAAGAAAATAAGGCATTGAGCCAGAATCTAATCTTGTCTGCCACTATGTAAACGATGAGTAAGTCTGCTCGGGTCAACAGAGCAACAGCAGAGTCACATGAGTCACAGCACACTTCTCTTTGAAAAGATTTCTCCATGGCTAAATATACTATTGCAATTGCTTCAAGAAAAGCTCTGCGTCAAAGTCTAATAAATGCTGGCAGTGATGCTGAGCTCTGAGCAGTCGTAAAGCCAAGAGGATGAACAAGAATTAACAAGTGGACTTAAAAACCTACTGAACAAAATGGAAGTTTTTCTGTCTGAGAACTGAAGTATCAGAACTTTGGAAATGAAAATCATGACCTAATTTTTCCACTACCTACACCTTTCAAAGAGATCTGAAGAGAAAAAGTAGAAAGGAGAAGAATTTTTTTCAGGATTCAAGTGCAGAAAATACACTGAAATCACTAGACCAAGTTTATGTAAGTTACAGCTCAGCTATGCAACAACATGGAGTTTGTTCCACGATCATTTTAAGCAGCCTGTCCCTAATAAAAGCCTTGCTCCTCCCAGGAGCAAGTGTTAAACTAGCCTATCCATTTTGCTACCTGTGAGCAGGAACAGCCAAACCAAGAGAAATCAATCCAGCACACCGCGCCGTCTGTGATCTAGCAAAACGGTAATTCTAATGAATACCTCCTTTATCTCCATCTGATACACACAGTGCTGAATCTGGAAAAATGAGAGCTCACTAAACTATAAAAGAGATGCCCTTTGGTCTTTTCTTTTTCTTCAATGAGATCATAATTTAGTACTGTTACAATTATAGTTTTAGGTAACCAAAATTACTTATCAAATGTGGGTTTGCATTTCCTATCAACAACGTACCGAATTAGAACTGAGTTATGAATTTCTCTTCTACCTAGCCTTTTCTTTGGGAGCCTGATTAAATGCGTATTATTTCTTCTTAAGTGGTTTTACAGGTCGTTTATCTTAGATTTATGAGTATCAACCTACTTTAGGAGGTATTAGATAGCTTTAACGTTTGACACGTATTCTCTAAATCATTTACAGTGCTCTCCATTTGCACTAGATGATCAGTAATCTTCTCAATATTAGGTTTTATTGACAATGCACCAAAGAGAGTTCTTATTATATGATAATGATTTAAGATAGGTGTAGGACAATGAACTAATAAATTCAAAAGCTTATTTTTGATTGTTGACAGAGAGCTGAGGAATAATGTGCATCCATCTAAATCACACTGTTTCTCAATAATGTAAAACACATACATGTTTAACCTGACAGGAGCACGGCGCAAGGATTTGCAAGCAGATCCACATTCCTGCTTTGAGACCGATGGCCTCACGCTCGAAGTGCTGTATTTACTCAGAGAAATCTCCCTGTGGATGCGAGAGCGCACCGCCATGTGGAAGTACCCGTGCCTGTCCCACACAGTGAGGGTGCAGGCAGCGATGCAGTGGAGATGAGCAAAGGCTCAGCACAGTTCTCTGGTTCCTGAGCGCTGGGCCATGCCTCCGCACCCAGCTCACGGCAGGCTGCTGCTGTCCAAGCCCAAGCATGCCTCTGTTACACTTGAGTCATGCTAAGGTAAATATGCCCATTGAGATCAAGAAGCATTCTGCCAGAGTAAGAAGTAAGCCTGGAGATTAAGGTCTTAAAAAATTAGTCCCATTCTTTATGTTTGAGAGACAATATCCAAAAGGTGTTACATACGACAAAGACGTATCTTCATATTGCCCTACACAATCATTTCACAGAAATGTTGGCACTGACAGCAACTGAATTCAATTGGATAATTAATTCAACTACTTCCATAGAATATCAGCCCCTGTATCCATATCACTCACAAAAAATTGGAGTAGAAGAAAAAAAAAAAAGCAGAAGTATTTGGTGGCAAAGGAGTATCTCTCTGCAGAACTGAAGTCTTGTCTGCAATCTTGTAATCCAAAGGTAGGTCTTTGAAATGTAGTCAAGAGATCTGTATCGGTCCTGCTTTTACAGTACGTCATTGGAAATGACTTCTGGGGTACTGGAGCTGCCTGAACTGGCAATTTGTTAAATTGAAATGTGACATCTCAAAAAAGAAAAAAAGAAAAAAAAGAGGTGGAATGATCTCAGAGCAAAAATAACACAAAATCTGAACCCTGTTTGTATACAAAAAGTGAAAAATTGTGCTAGTGGCAAAATTGTCACGTGGCAATTACACATGCCTGTGAATGTGAATTATAAGGAAGTATGGTACAGATTGCTTTGCCTTACCTTGCTCATTCAAAAAACAAACCCCAAATCCTTACTCAGACTAAAGACTTGGCAGACACGCTCAGCTGCTTACAAATGATTCAGGAGCAGTGAACACTGAGAACTCAACTCCAATCAAAATAAAAGACACAGCTCAACGTAGCACAGTAAGCATCACTTTCATGTTGATTTGGTAAAACAAAGCACAGATTTACTGATAGAAGGGATGAGAGAAAAAACAACAAAAAAGACCTCTTCAAATCCCAGTGCAGTAGGAACAGTTCTGGCCTTGAGATAAGGCAGTGTCCCAGACCTCCTATTTAATAACACCTTAGCAGGCGAGTTACGTACTGTGAAATAGCAGAAACATCACAAGCTCTATTTTTCTTACCAGCAGAGCTAAGAGCATTCTGCAAGGCAGTATCTACATTTTTTTCTGCTTGTTTCATTCAACTCAGTTCCTAAATCAGCAAAATTTAGCAATCTTCAATATCTCTCAGTGATGAGTGAAATTTCTTTTACTACTGTGAAGGAGGGAGAAGGTCAATAAGGCTTGGGAAAATTTGCTAGTATGATCTGTAATGTGAATTTGGCAGAAAAGAAATTGAGAACATTTCTTTGGAAAACAGTCAAAGGGCAAAATTTTCCCCTTGGAGCTGCATGGTAATTCATGACTTATATGCTCCAAAGGAACTTGCTACTTTGATGATTAGGGTAGCAAAATATCCAGTGTCTGCCTGACAGACCAAACACAGTGGTTTTTCCTCTCTCTGTATTTCTCTGTTCAGGTAGGGCCACATGTGTCCATTAACGCACAGATAAAAATTGAATGATGCATCTCTGCTCAGGAAGATTATAATCTGTGTTAGGTATGGCACAAGAAGAAATGTAAAAAGTACCAGGGCCAGTGGCAGAAATTTAGGCTCAGCCTAGCAGAGAGTGATGCACGCTTACTCTTACCTGGATCTTGGCTGCTCCTTGGGTACACGAAGCATCATCAACTTCGTGGCTCAGTGCCCACACCACCTGCACACAGACAAGTGACTGATAAAACTGAGGAACTGGACAGCCTCTGGGACAAGTAATCTCAAGCCTACTGAATCCATTAAGGCTCGTGTTACTCAATACAAACATTAAAGTATGGAACCTGCTGCTATGGAATAGTATGGTGGCCAGGAGTACAACTGGGTTCAGAAAAAGACTAGGCAAATTAATGGAGAAAATGTCACTTGATTCAAACCACGGTTTGGACTGGCTGCATGCTTCGGCTTCACAAGTTTCTGAAGCACTGATCAACAGAAGGGAATGCCAGGATCCCTCACTCTGAGAGTGCCCCATTCCCATAGCCTTCCCTAAGCATCTCTCCTAAACAATGACAAAGGAAGGAACCTGTGAGATTTGGATCCCGCTCTCTCCAAACATGACAATTCTTACACTATGATGAGTGCAATCATAAAAACAGACTGTTTAGACATGAAAATTGCTTTGGCTGGAGTTTAAAAGCTCAAATCTTAAGGAAGAGTTGTATGATACATCTTCAGAAAGGGTCAAAATAGAGCTCAATTACAAATCTGATTTTTTTCACAGACTAACCTCAGTGGAGGGACACAAAATCCCAAGGCCTTCTTTGCAGTCACTGCAGGTACTGGCTCATCCAGAGGATTCTTCAAAGCACTTCCAGAACCTCTCACCCCGATTTATCATCCGCACCAGCATCCCACATCGACACAACTCCAATAACCTTTTTTTCCATGAGCAGAGAAGCACTACACTCATTTAAGGAGAATGACTTCAATGGTAGCCTCTGTTCTGCCAGAACACAGGTCTCCTCTCTTGCTCCCCCTAACCCACCTTGCCAGGGCACTCACAGCAGCTGACCCTTCCCTTTTTGTACCAGCACACCTAGCCAACACTACAAGTGCAGAACTCCGTGCAACCAGAAAGCTCATACTTCATGCCGTCTTTGCTGTGTCAGTGACAGTGCAAGCTTTAAAGCAGCAGGCTACTAATTTTACTGTGTAAAAAGCCAAGCTGTTTCCACCCTGCAAATATTTTATATTCTGTTCCTTCTGCAGTATTACTAATTCCAATTTCTGTTTAATGCTCTGCATTTGAATGGGACTCCCAATTATATGAGTCACTGCAACTATCCTTTGAGTATTTTTTTCTTTCTTTTTTTTTTGTCACGAACATGTAATCTGAATCCATAACTGCTGGAGTTTGAAGCTTGCTCTGCACACTTGAAGTGCCATGACAAAGTGGGTTCAAATGTTACATACAGTTTTGAGCTGCTCATGGAAAGCACTGCTGCCTGAGTGTTTTGTCATTGCTGTCACTTCCTTGCAAATTGTGGCAGAGAGGTGGAGGTGATCTCACCTTCAGCACAACCCCTCCCTACACCAGCAGGCCAGAGAATGATGTGGTTGCACAATATGGCAGGGGCAGCTATAACACCATCCTAAAATGAGGGGAAGTGAGAGGAGAGAGGGTGAGTTGCCCAGTTACCTGCAGTATCTTTCACCTTCAGGATGGCACATCACACTGATTAGTGCTAATGAGAGTATAAACATCCCTTTCAAATATCACTACACCTACATGCATTAGCTGTGAATTCTTTATGAGTCTTGGTATGCATGTAAGCCATGCTGAAGCTTACCTGTCATATCCACACTGCCATAAACAGCAGCTAGCTGAGGAGGAGAGGGTACAGTCCACATTCACATCCTTTCTTTTGAGCAGCTCCTTCTACACACTTCTGAACTTTCTGGATGACAGTCTGGGATCAAACCTACACTACGGAGGCTCCATACAGCAGAAGTAGCATCAGTGCACACTCTTTCACAGTGTAAATTTCACCAGAATGAGAGTGATATCATGGGAATGGCACTGGCACAGGTTGCTCAGAGAAGCTGTGATGCCCCATCACTGGAGCTGTTCAAGGTCAGGCTGGATGGGGCCCCGGGCAGCCTCATCTGCTGGGTGGTAACCAGCCCATGGCAGGGGGTTGGATCTAAATGGGCTTTAAGGACTCTTCCAACCCAAGCCATTCTGTGATTCTATGAATTCCTCGTTGGGAGAGTCCAAGCACCTTATAGTATTAAGAGGCAGAAATAGGAACTGAGAAAATTTAAAATATATCACTGGGGGAAATGAAACAAAACAAAGCCAACAAATAACAATGACAAAAAACAAACAAACAAAAAAAAAACCAACCAACCAAACAAAAGCCAACAAAATCCCACAATGTTAGTGTATAATACAAAGAAGTTTTGTGTTACACAGTATGAATTGAAAACCAAATCCCTCAATGAAAATAATACACCACTCACGAATAAATCCTTTCAAATAAGTACAATGCCCACACCTGCATGAATGCATTTTGGTGGTTAACTGAATCATGTGCTTAAAAGTCTGATTTAAGTGGACAAATGCTGACTCTGCGCACATTTTGTGGTCATGTTGGCAGTGTAGGTTATTGAAGAAAATGTCTTTTTCTCACTTGTGAAAAGCTAAATTTACAGCCTACGCACAATGCTTTTCTGGGAACGCAAATTTTCTAGGAATGTCAGTTACAATTTTAGGAAGGAAACAATGTGGTAATTTTAAAATTCAAATTAGGTATTGGTGCAGAGAAAGAGAAGGAAAGCTTGAGAGCTGAGTTGTGGCAAAATACCATGGAACAGGTGAAAAAAACACGTTTTCTCTTTTAGCCTCCTTTCTCATCTCTTTTCACGCCAGCTTCTTATTTGAATAACTGCTTTCCATCTTTTCGAAACTTCCATCCTCTGTCAGTGCAATGCAGGAAAGTTCTGCTGGAAAAGCTTTTCTTTTACTAGGAGATAATTACTAGTTGTTCACTATCTCATTACAAAATTCTTGCAGAGACCAGGATTTTACCATGCAGATGCTAAAAATCATCAATATTATACCTTATGTAGGAAAAACTATAGTGTTTCTTCTACCCACTTTCCCCTGGAAAACCCCCACTTATTTGGCAGAGATGGTGGAGTGTAACACACCTTTTCTACAACATCTGCCTGATTTAATTTAAAGACTTTGCAGGGTGGGAACCTGTTAAGAACTACGCTAGGTATGTATATTGTAAAGAACTCTGTCACATCAACAGTGTAACAAAAATTGAAGATTATTATGCCAAAGCCTCAATTTTTGGTAGGTCCCAGAAATGACAGTATACTTATTTATAGAGACGACTATAGCAGTAACTCAACATGACACGAGAGACTTTAAAAACAGCAAGTCTGATTTAAACCAATGGAAAAGCCAGAAATACAGACTGGAGACTGTACTTAATGCACCATATTGCATCTGAACATTTTGTTCCTACCCATCTATCCAAAGCATGACGTTTTGCATTTCATATTAACATTCTGAAGACATGAAAGGATTCTTCAAACCGATGTTCATATGCCGTGTCAGAGCACGTACTCTTGACTGCTTAGAGAGCTGTCATGTCCACCTTTTACTCATGTCCCCACCTTCACCTTCGCCTTCCAACCATCCCTCTTCCTATCCCCCCCAAAATCCCCAGGGCTGTTTTTATTGGTAGCACTATTTCAGCAGGAAGAGTGCTACAAATATCATTAGCTCAGCAGGAAGAGAGCTACAAATACAGTTTGTGGGATTTGAACTCCACTTTGGATTTCTGCAGCACGTCAGCTGTTATGCATATGTACTAAGAGTGAATGCTAACAAATCATTGCAGTAATACTTGATGTTTATATACAAATTCTCATCTTCAAAGCACTTCAAAATTTCCCAGTTCTACAAAATCTGGGAGAGGGAGGAAGAGATACAGGCAAGAGCCTTTCTTTAGTGTTGATCTTAACATGATCATCGTTAGTCCCTTTATGCTTCACCATAGAGAGAATTTTGCAGTCTGCAAATTTGTCTGAAGTGCTAAATTGCCAATAACATTTTCAGCAAAAACTGTAAAAAGTAATCCCCCCTTCATACAGATGGCTCTTTTCAGGAACTCTGTTCTTACCTTTGAGTTCAAAACTGGGGAAACCTGTGATATGAGCATAATGCCCTGGGAAATTAATTTATGTATCAAAATAAAGGACATCTTGATTTCAGAAAATTTTCATGACAAAAAAAAAAAAAAATCATATTCCAAAGCAATAAAGGAACATAGAACATAATAACGAATCTTAGATATTTATAAAGATTTTTATAGGGTAAACCAGTAATTCCTCATGAATTACTTCAGTGTTCCAATGGGAAGTGAGCTTGTGTAGCTGAAAGGAAGCCTGTATTAATGTGCTGGCCAGTGGTGGACAGGAAAATGAAGAAAACTTGAAATGCATTGTTACAGGAAGGAGCCCACTTCTCCTGATTACATAGCAATAGAAGGATTTTCCTCAACGCATGAGACCAAGCACAATATTCTGCCCGCTGAACATTTCAAACAATTGCTTTACAAGAGTTCAGCGCCCACATCTGATATGTCCTCTGAAGACTATTTCCAGGTTATTGGCACCCAAATTGCAGCTAGCGGGTACTGCCCTCAGCATTGGAGTTCCTTCTGGCGAACAACGTGCAGGCAATGCCCCCTCCTGGCTGTGCAGGGCAGGCAGCAGCAAACAAGGCCTCCAGGTACGCTATTTCAGGGTGGTTTGGTTTTTTGCCTGGGATGGATCAAGCTTGCAATCCTTTTTCATTATCATCCTAAAAGTGAGAGTGAAGTGAAACAAAACCTAACGTTTTACTTAATGAGAAACAAATATGAAATTGTAATTTATGTAACATTATATTTCTTGAATGTTCCATTAGACATGTGGGCAAGCCTTCCCACTTGAAAGCATGATTTCTATTCAACATGCTTTCTAGGGCACAGAGTTTTGTAACATAACATTTTGTAGAGTCTATGATTTTGAAACATAGACATTAAAGCAGTTCTTATGTCATTTATGCTACAGTGAGATTCCTCCTGTGTTTAAAGCATTTCTGTGTCTGAGAAAATATGGAAGCATGTTAGCATTCAGAGGGGTGGGAAATGCATTCTCGGATGAAAGGTTACATGCATTCCAGAAAACATTCCAAGGAAATCAAAAGGCAGTCTTTGTGGGACAACTATGAAAGTGCCAACTCTTCTTTTATGCAATTTTACTTTAGTGGAAGTAAAAAAAAATAATGAAATAAATTAGTTTGAAAGCTTAGGAAGTAATTTAAAGTGAAATGAAAAATATTGCTGATGAATAACTATAGCGGAAAGTGTTTAGTTACACGTCAATTAAATTCTCTCCTTATTGTACCTGCAATACCTCAAATGATGTTTTCTCTGTGTGTATTCTCCTTCTAGCAAAGTATCCTGAAAAAGCAGAAACTGTTAAATATTTCACAACTGGAAGAAAGAAAGAGAATGAAACTAGAGAGATTTTTTTTTTTTTTTTAATTAAGACTTCCCTTCAGAAATAAACTGAACTTCAACATGCTTGAATTACATATCCTTCTGTTTACAGCCTCCCACTTAAGTCTAAGCTAAACAACAACACTGGCAGAACAGAGTAAATTTGAGGAACTGAAATGAACTATTTCTAGGTAACAGTTAAGTGAAGCATTTTCCTGTGCACCAAAATAATGACGTTTGGTGCATCACCCACCAAACCTCAGTTTCTGAAAAACACAACATCACCTTTCTATTTGGCCAGTTAAGATCTTTTAATTTTTCTGTTCTCAAAGTTCAAGCTTCTTACATTTGCTGCTTTTCACTTAAGTCTGCCTGTAAAGAAAATCAGAAGGAAAAAAAAGTGATTATGCTGGAGCTATCTTTGGCTGCACATTGTCTTTGTGGTTTTGACACGGTGCGATGCAGTAAGACAGACATTATCCTACCCACCCTCATGTTCTGCAGACATAACGGTGTTTCAGCCTGTACTTATGTGATAACACTTTATCGTACTACTGCGTGCGACCCCAAAGTATGGTATATGTGCCATGGACAGGAAGTGATCTGGGACAGTCATTTCTCATATACCCTTGTCTTGGGAGATAGCCTAGTTTGCCTGTATTCTCAGACAGCCTTTACCAATAAACACCAAATCAGAAAAATTGCTTTGGGATTTGGTTGTTTCCACTGTTTTCCTTTGCTGCAGATGTTTGTTCTCTAGTGTAATACATTTTTATTGAAACTGCTGGAATTAGAAAGCATTACTGAAAATGAACAATAAAAAACATATTCCTGTGTTGTTGCTTGTTTTTCTTAATTACAAACACAATTACAAATGTGTATCATATTCTGGAAGTCCAGACTGCTGTAGATTCTGAGCGCTTAATTTGCAATGCAATATCTGTGGGGGAAGGTACAAAGGTTCTAAGATATTTTAGGGAAATCTGTGGTAGTGATAAAGTGTAGCTGTCCTTGATTTGATAGCATTTAGAAATGTGGGGTCACTAGAATGAAGACCACAAATATCGGAGTTCTATGGGGAATTTATGTGTATTTTTCAGTATCAGCATACATCACTGCAAAGAGACAAGAGAAATAGGAGTGAAATGAGACAGTCCTTCCAAGAACTGTGAAAGTTGTTGACACAACTGGAAATGGCTCAAAGGTCCTTCAAAGGCTCCACAAAATCTGATCCTGAGTCTAGAGATACATTCTCAATGTGTTTCATATAATTTTGATATAGTAAATGGATTTGTCCCAGAAAAGCTTGCAGTAACTTGCCACGTTAGGAATGTTTTGGCTTCCGCGTCCTGGAAATCTCTGCTATTACTTATTAATGCATTTCTCTAATTTCCGCAGGTTTTGTAAAGAAGAAAAGCTCTTAGCAGTGATGTTAATGACATCAAGGTCAGGTGAAAATCATGCACCTCATTTGTTCTGTAGGACAGGAATAATACAACACTGGCTAGGTTCTCTCTCATTTATAAAGACACGCTGAAAGTGAATGTGAAATCAAGTAGGTAGATCTAATGACGGTATCATTGTTCCAACTGATATTCCCAGTTCATATATAATCCATATAAACCCATGTAAACACTATTTCCAGATAATATTATATATTTAATACATTTCTGCTCAGCCTACAGTGTTCATTGTGTTCTATCTAAAACTGTAACAACACATGAAGTTTAAAGTCTTTAATGCCACCTGGTAGCTGAAATAAACACACATAACATTTCCATGGTCTAGCCACATTCTAGTTGGTTTACCTTCAATAATTTCATATGCTGGAGGGAGCAGTTTACAAAATAACAATGGTCTACTCTGCTGGCTTTCCAGAAGTTTCAATTTACAGACCTCCCTACAGAAAAGCAGGTTACCCTACCACAATTTAAGCCCACTGACAGTAGCTTACTTGCCTTTCATGAACCCTAAGGAAGTAACTCACAGACTCCTCAGAGTCTGCAAACCACGTACTGGAACCTAATCCATTCCATTAAGACAGCTCTTGAACACTTATGCACCAACCAACTGAGGTCTACAACTGGCATGAGTGTGTTACTTCTTGCCAGATGTGTAACATAGGTGCATCTAGCCACTTATATATTAAGCAGATATTGCATGTGCTCCATCCCAGCAGCTGATCCTGAACTCTGGAAAAGGAATTTTATCACTGACATCTCCCAGAGCAGGATTTGGCCCATGTTTCTTAACACATGGTGATGCTGAAGATATATGTTGTTATATTACTGAATATTTTTTATCTTATCACATGTAAGCTGACTAAACTAGGAGCTATTTATAGAGGCTAATTCACATTCTTATGGCATATGGATGTGCTTTTTGCCAGCTTTAGCACGAATACAGTTTATATTCATTAAAGCTGAGCTAGCTAATTACCATAGAATTAGTGAAAAGCTTTTTTAGCAATTGTACCTCAAGGTTGCCAATGATTTTGTTTGGGATTCGGAAGGACTGTGGGCTTCTGATCTTCACGAGTGAAACCAGCCACAGCACCTGGGTCGAAGGACTCTGCCTCTGGGCTGGGCTCTCCCAGGAGACCTTCTTGATCAGACCCCTAGCAGTAACCAGCCATAAGAAATATGTGAGTTAGAACATCCTCCCATTTTCTACAGGACCAGTGTCAGCTCAAAGACATGCAACAATACACAAAGCCTGCTTTTGAGAACTTTACTGACAGACAGCCAGCATCACTCCTTCACTGCCCAGGCCAGGCAGATGCTGAGGTTATGAAGCTGCATGGAATGAGAGTCCAGAGGTGCTGACTCAAATAAACATCCTCCTCTGCTGACTGGTTAATGCAATAAAAGCAATTTCATTCAAGCACTTATTTTAGAAGTGAATGCATTCTGGAGAAAATAGTACTGGGCACCAAAGGGAATAAGCATGGTAGGAGATTCACAGAATAATAGCTGGGGAAAAAAAAAAAAGGGAACAAAACGCCATACCCTAGGTTCCATATCTGCAGCTATTGGTGATGCTAAGAGTGATGCACAGATATCAGATGTACCTTCCTCAGGTGGAGCAGGGAAGGGGGTAACTGCAGGTGGGGCAAGTTCAACCATATACTGCCAGTATAAAAAAAAAAAAAAAAAGCAATTCAGGTTTAATTATTGCTTGGCAAATTGCAAAAATAATATCTTTTTGTGTGTGTGTTACTCTCCAGGTGCTAAGAACTGGAAAGCATACCAAAAATGATTATAGATCAACTTTAATTTCTAGCTGCATCTCAAGAGAACCTGTTTATAACACTTGGAAAGAACATATGATTTTCATAATTTCATAACACTACAGCTTCTTACTCATATGGATAATTACATTTAGAAAACACAGTGCTTAGGTAATGTGCCATCTTCACAATGCAAATTTCACTTCTGAACAGGGATCTTGTTGCGTTTTGAAATCAAAGACCCTCCTGACCTTCAGAAAAGACCCTCCAGACATTCAATGACAAGAGTGTGCTGCAGTAAAATTGTAGTGACACTGCATCAAACATTTTAATATGTGACTGTAATTTAAGAATCACTGACGGTCCAATTTTTGTTGCTAGATCAACTTGCTCCCATTTCTCGTTCCTGTGCTCATGGGAACACCTCACTGGTATTCTGCTGGTGTGTGAATTGCTGCTCCAAGGAATGCTTAGGTAAGGAAAGGGCATTTTCTCTCCTGGAGTACCTGGATGCAGTACTTGTCCTTCATCCTCATTCGGGCTTTCTCAAGTGATGTAGAATGCTGCCTCAAGTCCTCTAAAGGGCAGAGGTTTTGTGTTTCTGTTTTTTCTTTTTTTTAATGTGTGACACGTCAATCAGGGTGGCAGAAGGCACTTTTGAATGACTAAGAAACGGCATACTAATGGTATGTTTTGGGCCTCTGCAAAGGGAAGTGTCCACTGAGAATACCAGGCAGATGTTCCAGTTCTGAGTCAGCTATTACAAAACAGGATTTTGCTTGCATGGTGCAAGTCAGCTGTATTAATTCACATCAGGGTAATTGCAGCTCCCATAAATTAAATTTCCTCATACCTCGGAAATCACAGCTAGATTGGTGTTTGGCTCATTTACAGTTACCTGCTATGGTTAAACATGCTAAAAAATATGAAGGATTCTGTAATTTTTATGGAAAAAAAAAAAGAAAAAAAAAGAAAAGAAACAGTGATGACCTTGTCAGTTTAATTAATTGCATTAAAAGCTTCTTTCGAAGTCCTAAAAGCATTTCAGAGGCGATGTTTGGACACTGCCATTATCTTCAAGATTTCCCGCCATGTATCAGCTAGCCCAAAAAAGGCACTGCTATCCCAGGTTTCTAAGAACCCAAAAGGAAGGAAGAACTTAAATGAGGAAAAAGATAGATTTTATAAAGACCGACAATTCTTTCCAGCAACATCTGTGACCCAAAATTTTACAGCACTCTGCTAGTGTCTAAATACTGACAAAGGAAATAGAAAGTTTAGGTTTTCTCATCAAAACGGAAAAACCGTTTGCTGAACTAAATGCTATTCTTTCTAAACAGAACCAGAAGCTTTGTTTTCAAATTCCAATGCTTTTTAAAACCAGAGTTCTTTCAGTTTAGCAAGTATTTCAGTTTCAGAATTCTCTGATTTCTCACCCTGCCTTTTCTCACACAAAAATATTTGCTAAATTGGATGAGAATTCACAAGTAGTTTCTGCTTCCTTATAACTACTTCTTTTGGTCATTTAGCTAACTTTTCACTTCTACTATTTTCTTCATTTAGATCCAATCATTTTCAATTTATTCACTTTGGTCTCAAAAAAAAAAAAAAAAAAAAAAAGAGAGAGAAAAAAGAGAACTAGGTGAGGTTTTTTAAAACCAATTCCTAGCTATTCAAATACATTTCTGTAGTATGGACAGGATTTTCAGAGATACAGTTTTAGAACAATATTCTTACTTCAGTGCATCCCTTTAAAGAGAGCCATTCTTTACTCATCTGTTCCGTGTCTAATAATAACCCTTGGATCATTAAGAAATAACTAAATTACAGAAGAACTAGGCTCTTTAATGAGCCATAATAGTCTCAATATTCAGCCAAAAGTTTTTCAAAAGTCTCTGAAACTGCAATGCAGAATATGAAATATTCTGTTTAGTAATAAGTTTATGAGCAGTACTACATTTTACAGCCAAAATATAGTGACCTAAAAATGCCATTCTGCATTGTTCCTCCTATACATCGTGTCCTTAACAAGTCCAGGGGAAAATCCGAACAAATGAATTGCGGTGAGAGCCCGAAGCCAACCAACGTATTTAAATGAATCTTTCTGATGCAATACTTTCCTTTAAAAAATACAATTAAGTCTTTGTATTTCCTTTGAACAAAACCTCATGTTTAATAGCACCAATGGCGCTGTAGTGAAATCCATTTAAAAACTGGGAAGGAGACACAGTAAGTTTTACACAGTTAAAGCCAGCTTTTAAAAAAATGTTGCTAATTTTTGAAGTCTAAGTAAATCTGTGGCAAATTACTTCCACTGACCTACATTAAAAAATTCATACTCCATTTTTTTAATTCCTGAGGATTTGTCATTATCTGAGCATTATTCCCTATGACAAAGATGTATTACTCAGAGTGTCCTTTTGAATCAATATAACTATTGAAATGTGAGAAACAGTTTGGCAAGATGATAACGCCTTCAGATTAATTGCCAATATTGTCAGGCACATTGCAGTCCAGCGGGTCCAAGAGAACTCAGGCAGAAAGAAACGGTGAGGCAGTGCATAAATGGAGAGGACACGTCGGCGTCAGCTGTGGAGAAAGGGACACTGAAAGGGATCAGAGGAGCAGGAGTTAAATGCAATATCAGGCGCACAACACCTAACTCCTGGGTGCCAGAAGGCCCCTCAAACCAGGCTGGTTAGCACAGGCTGGCGGCTGCTCTGGCCTCAGAGAGGTTCATGTGGGAAGCATCGCTCAGTGCCGCCCTTACTTTCCCACCCCGTCCCAGCTGAGGGCTGCAGCCCATGTTCAAACACCGCTCTGCACTTACACCCACATGCCGCCATTTTTTCCCAGAGTTCTTTCTAGGAAAAGTTTGCATAAAAAAGGCCAAAGTAGCAAAGTGTCATGCTGTGCAGTACATAAGCCCGCAGACTTTTCTCTTTGCTGAGAGCTAGCAAATTACCTTGTTACAAATGTAGGCAGAGCAACGAGTAAAATAGCATACAGGAACATTTCTAAAACAGGGTAATGGCAGGAAAGAAGATTGGTAAAGCATTCTAATAAATGAGTTCCACAGATGTGGTAGTTATTATAAAATTAGCTTTGCATAACTTACCAATATACCATTACATTTTCCCCCAGATGTTATCTGTTACTTGAATTAATTTTGCTTAAGTTACTATTATTGCAGATTTTATCCACACTGTATTTTATTATTTAAGTTTCTGTGGCATAAAACAAGCCCTGGCTGATAGCATTACTTTTAATAATATATGTAAGAGGTTTTAGTATTATACAAATGGCTGCCGGGTATATCTTAATAGTCATAGCACAGAACGTCTGCTCTCAAAATATTATGTAGATTAAAACCAGCTATTTACTTACACTCTAATTCGAGACGTTGGAAAGGTTTGCAGTATTTATGCATGTGGCACGAAGGGAACCAATCTACTCAGGGAATAAATGTCAGGGTTTGAAAATTAGCAAAGCTGAGGTCAAGGTCAGTATGGATTTGCTAACATACTTGCTGAAAATTAGAATTTACAGTGTATGCTTATTTATTTCTTAAATGAGAAAAGAGACGGGGGTGGTGGTGTATTTGCTTCTTTGATACAAGGCTTTTGTATCACAGAGACATTTTTAAACCACCTTTTCAGCTTGGTATAATCTGAAATTCTGTACCCCTGTCCACAGAGACTTAACACAAATTCTCTGTAGCTACTCTTACCAAACATAAGAAAATAATTATTTATAAGGATTGGAAAAAATATCCCAAGTTGAGCATGGACCATTTCTAAAGCCTTGTAACATCTTTCAAAGCTTTTCAATGTCCTTCGGTGGGATATGGATTTGATTTTCTTTGGATGACAGATGCATTTAAAAATGCATTTGTGTGTTATTCTCCATATTCATATCATTTGTGTAATTTCTGACTGGATGTCACAGGGCCTCACGCTTTCAGAGACCTGCACAGATTTCTCATATGTGATATTTGTTATGAAACAAAATATTTAATATAGAGTTGACATTACTTTGCCATTCATGCTAAGCATGCCCAGCTGCTTACCTACCAATCTTCTGAATTTCACTTGCTGGAATAAAAGGCATTTACAAGATATGGTTTGTTAGGTGCCTGTATTTCATGTGGTTAAATTTGAATGAATAACTAATGGTCAGAGAAGCACTGCCGCATCCTTATTCAAACCAAGTTTTTTCCTCTCTTTAGCCTCCCTCCATATGCAAACACACTGAATCCACTGTACCAGCCTCCTAAGGCATCACCCAACAGTGTTCTCACCGGCGAGGTTTCTGGGAGGCTGCTGACAGCTCTTCAAATACATTTGCTGCCCTGTTTTGTAACAATACTATGTATAAGATCCAAAGGACTGAGGGATGTTATGAGGCACGCAGAAACTTAATCCAGATACATGATCTGTGCAGTGTGACTAAGATGGCAGAACTGGCTTCTGAATGCTTTCACTGCACACATTTGTATTAATGTTTAAAGCTGAGTTAAGATTAAGGAGGGACTAAACTTGGCCTCTGAAGAATGTTCCTCAGTTGCCAATGATGTACATGGAAAGTCCGTGTGCATGTTCCTAGGCAGGAGTTTTCTAACCACTGTTCCTTAAATAAGACAAAAGTTCAGTAAGTCAAAGGTATTCTTTATGCTCTTTTTCCTGTATTTCAGAATTCAAGCTTATACATTTTAAAGACAGTTTTCCATATTTCTGAGCTGAGATGTGAATCAACTCTGCTGACAATACATCAGCAATTAATCTAGTTCAAAATAGCTATGTGAAGCAATTTGGTGCCTACATTGACAAAACAGGATCTACGCCTCCCCCCAGGAAGCTGTAAATCAGTCGGTTGACATCTGGCCTCAAGGACATCAGAGTCATCTGAAATGTGGTAATTTATATTAATGAACATCAATATTAATTTTTAAATAAAAAGAATTTGCTGCTGCCATTATGTTTACATACGGAATATTATTTATAGCTTGTGTTCCTCCTTTTCTACATTTTGCCCATAAATAATTGTAAGGAAGCACACTGTCACAGTTATAAATATTTTTCCTCAGAGTTGAAGCTTTTACATATCCTCTTACTGTTTTCAGTAACTGTATGAGGGCAACAATCAGGATATTCTTGCTGCTCCAAGAACTGCTGCCAACTGTAATGCTTGACTGAGTAGAAAAGGGTGCTTCTACAACAACAACCAAAGCCCCCCCTCTCTCTAGAGACACCTTAATGCAGAATGCCCTTAATACCTACATTCTGTAAGAATATCCTCACATCCCAGAAAAAAAACCCAAAAATCCTGATGTTACTGAGCTGGAGTCATATACTTCTGCTTTCACTAATCTTCCAATTATTACTGCCAATTTGCAGATTATTTAGAAAGACAAAATATGAGACAAAAAAAAAATAAATCCCCACTTGGCTTTCACACGGAGGGCACATCACTAAATGATTCACCTTGGAATGGTCACTCTAAATTCAGATTGCGTTTAGCATTGCCAAATCTCCTACAGTCAAGGAATTACAAGAGAATCTCAACTTTCATTTAAAAATAAAGTTCGTGTCTAGCTTTTACGGTTGCAGAGGAAAGATGAAAAACATAAATCTTGAAAGCTCAAAAACTAGACTGTAAGCAAAAGGAACCAAACAATAATTATTTTTAAGCAAGTCTCCTGGTTTTTGGGAATCTTGCTCACCATTTTAAATGCCTGAGGTTAACAAAACTGTTTGAAAGCAGCGCATACAGATTTTGAGAAAGTATGAAGGATTTTTTTAGTCCCTGAAAGTACATCAGGACTTTTCAAAGTGCCAGCCCCACCTTTCCACTTCAAGAGCACCCAACAAGGAAATTGCAGCCAGCTCCCACTGTGGCTGTATTGCTTTATTCAGTGGAGACATAAAGCCTTAATTAAAAAAAAAAAAAAAAGAAATAATAAAAATATATATTTACATCTATGTATATCAAGAGCCTTTTCCACAGTAACCACAGTACAAATATCGGAAAAATAAACTGGGGGGGGAGGTTCTCGTCAGTTTTTGTTTGTTTGTTTATTTGTTTTGTAACTAGTCATGTGATCACTTGAGAAAAAAGTAAAAGTACATTCTTTTGAACTTAATACACCTGCCTTGAACCACAGCAAGGGGAGCCTGTTACATCTCCCACTGGCAATACAGCAAAACCGGGCTCCTCACTAGGGCACCCATTTGCCCAGAGCTGGGCGGTGTGACATAGTCCCCTTTCCTACTGAATGGAGTGCTGTAGGAACTCAGTGGGAACCAACAGCACCACCCCTTCAGCCCTAAGCACCTATGGCAAAAGTCAGGCAGCTGTTGGCCATATCCTGGGCTGTTTTTTCTGGGTGTTACTTCCTACATGTAGCACTATCTCACCAACTCTTACATTTCCACTGTGTTTTCAGTCAGCCCTAAGAATGCCCCAAAATGCTGATGTAGATATGCCAGCCTCCAGCATGAATGGCTCTCTCCGACATGCCTCCCATTGGAACTAGGAAAAACTTTAAAAGCAACAAAAAGGGTTCAGAAGTGATTAGGAGCTCCTGCTGAGAAAGCCTGTCAACAGCAGAATATTTTTCTGCTATTGATACAGCAAAGTGTAGTCACTGTCTCAAGTTGGACAGAGATCCCACTTCCTGCCTTTATCCACTGCTGTTCTTGTACAGTCCTCTCTTTTTAGCCATTCCTCCGCAAACAACACTCCATACAGGACATGTCTGGGACAAGCCTCTCACACAAGTGCCCCATGCTCTGCACCCTCACACCAAAGGACAAAGTCAGCTCTCCCTAACCTCCTCCCAGACATCAGGCACATTGCTGTGAATAGGTTCCTCTATATCGATTGACTCTGAGCTGATCGTACAGAAAAAGCTGCTCTAACATCTAAAAGGTTGCATTAAAGAAATTTTACCTAAACAATATTGATTCCAAGCAAACAGTAAAAAAATTGCTTATATAATTTAAAAACTAGAATATAGATTTTTTTAAAAAAATATGCTACATTAGAAAACTTTTTAGGACCGTCACATAAAATGGAGAGCTTTTATTGTTTATTATCAGATCTAAACCATGAAGTCTTTGCCTGAATGTGTAAGTTTCTATTAAAACAACAATTTGTCCTGTAGACTGTAAATTCAATTACTGTTTTTATTGGAATCACATTTTGCTTTGGAAACAATCGTGCAGAAAAAGAACGGGTAACTTAGACATCTTAAAAACATCTCAAAACAGGCACAACTGTGAGAACAAATCATTTATGGTAATTCTTCCACTGTGAACTGCAATGTTTTTCAAATCCATTTCCATATTTTTAATTAACACCTAGTTAAAAAAAAAACTTACTGTAGGTCATTTTAATCACAAATGGGAAAACAAATTTACTTTATCAGAAAATTGACTAGACAGTATTTTAAGGACTTATTTTTCATGTTTTTATCATCCAAATTAAGTTATTAACATACGTTTTCCAATTTGGATGTGCAGAAGTAAGCCAATTTTTCTTTTGAATTTTGGAGTTAGGCAGCTTTCGGTTACCTCTGTGTGAAAGTAGCCTATTGTAACACCAGAATATTTCATCAGTACACACACAGAAACACATCAAAGCTGTCAGTGTTACAACTGCATTTCTACATAACTTGAATCTGAAGTATTCTAGCCATAGTCTTTTAGTCAAAACATATCATTACTTCCTTATACCATGCTTAAATTTCATACTCCATTGTAAACAGGCTCTCCTTATTGCAGTACATTCTCATAACTCTGTTTATACTGGATCTCAGCTTGAAAGTTGGGGTTAGTTTTAACTCTATCTTATACGTAATATTGTCATTCATATTAACTGAAAATGCAGCTGTGAATATGGGCGGGGTTAGTCCAGTCAACACAAGAGTTAAACAAAACTTTATTTCAGCATAGCTTGGCTTGGTGGGTGATATGAAAACTATTACGTTTCCCGTTGGTTAGCTGCCAAAGCCAACCACACCTTGGATAATGTGAGGTTGTTTTTGAGTAGGTAGCATCTCCTTACAATCTATCTCCTCCCACTTCTACTTGGAAGGTTTCTGAGAAAAGGAGTCATTTCTGTTGGGGCATGAAATAGTTTCTGGTGAAAAAGCATATAAATCTCATTCTGCTTTGACTTGTTAGGAAGCTCACAGCAAATCATATAATCAAATGTAGACATATCAACATTTGTGTAAGCAAAATAATTTCTCTCTGAAGAACAAAATGTATACCACTCACTTAACTCCTTATTCCTTATAAACTCTGATTTAACTTCATCTTCTAGAAAATTACCACAAAGGTAACAAACCCAATATAAATCTGAGATTTGCTCAAAGGGGATTTCCACAAGCATACAGAATTTTAACACAAGCCAGGATTGCATGGAAACGTTTAGAACTTTGAATTAACACTGAACTGAAATTCTTGAGTCACTTACAGAGAATGTGGCATTTAAATCTTTTTCAGCACTATTTGTTGACCTACATGGATTTCTAAGCAAATATTAGTCAAAGAATTTGTTACTGGCATACTTACATGCTACCTAACATTCATATCATTCCAACTACCAAATACCAACATTTCTGTATCAGTTATATGTCAAACACTCCGAAAAGTTTAAGGCTCACCTGAGTAGGAGTGCTGCCTATGGTTATATAAGGGGAAAAAAGTTCATTTACACCAATTACACTTTGCTTTAGTAATATACTCAATTACACCATGTTTAACATAGTAAAGGAGCTTGAATTTTTTTTCTTGTCAGCATTATCACAGTATTGAAAAAACAGTGCAAGAATTTCCATGTGGCCCCATGAACGAATATGAAGGGTACTGAGTTCAACTGCACTCTATGTGTTTTTCTCTCCTCCCTCATATTTAGTCCTTTCAATAAACTCTATTCTACAAGAATAGGTGCAGAAACTGTGGTCACGAAGTCTAAACACAGTGTGCCTGAGACAAGGATGATACATCTGTGATGGTCAGATTTTAATGTGGAAAAGGAAATGATGCAATGATGTCAAAGGGATTTATTTATTTATTCATTCTAGCCACACCTTTTCCCTGGCAGCTTTCCTAAGTATCACAGCAGCATTGTAAGAACTCAAAGGTAGCCAACGCCAAACAGCAGCACCTTCTCCTAAGAATATATAGCTCTATCCAGAAAGTTGACATGCCCACTCTGGGGGTGCCCTCTTTTGGTCTAACCTCAGAAGGAATGTCAGGAACACCATGTGTCTGGACTGCCAAGCAGAAAAGTTGAAGAGAGGGTGGAAAAATCGCTAAGAGCTGGCAAAACTCAGCTGGCAGTAGAGACAAGGGGGTATATAGAGACATGGAACTAAACTGGTCCTGTGTAAGAGAGACATATTCAATGTGCAGAGACTAATTCAGTGCACAGGGCAGAGGCAGAGTGGCCAAATGGATCCACTGTTACCCCTCTGGGAGCAGAGTCCAATGCTGAACATTCATTATTCCAGTCTCAAACTTCTTTTCGGCCTCAACTGGCATGAAGCAGCTGAAGGTCCAGCGTGGCCTCCAACAGTGCCTATTCCTACCAAACCAAGATTTTAACTAACTTTTCCAAAAGAATTCATAACCCAAAGATCACAACAAAGATAGCACTCTTGAAGTCTTCTGGACATGGTCCCTGTTCACTTCCTTATCTACATTGGACTGCTTCCCTCTGATAATCACTTGTTCCATCTAGACAAAATGTCGTGTATCCTATCTCCTCCTGCTGTATAATTATTTTGATTTTTATATTTGGCAGAATGTAATGCAAGTCTCACCATTACTCTCAGGTTAGTGGTTTTATGTTGGCCAGAAATATTTACCTACGCACCATAATACTTTCAACAGCTGACACAATCCATCTTTGTGTGTGTACATACTTGTATATCTGTAATTGCTAATTGTTGTTTAAGTTTAGAAGGGCTAGAGAAAAAAAAAAAGCAAAAAACATAATCACAACAAAATGGCCTTTAAAGCAGGAATTATTAACATGACTTCAGAAAAAGAAAAAGAAAAAAAAAAAACCAACACCCTACTTCCCCAAAATAATAGACAAATTTCAGTATAAGTCCTCTGATTCTGCACACTCTGTCTCCATATTTAAAGCACTGACTAGTTTAAGTGTTCTTCGCAGGTATTCATTAAATCATTCATACACCCTAATAAATCTTGCTGGATGCACAGCTCCATGTGGAAGAAATAAAGCTGATAGGAGATACTTTTTAAAAACTTGGCCCCAAAACCACAGACAGGTTCTTTTTACTTGATAACTACTAGCTTTGCAGAAATATTTGTCTGAATGGTGAATTAGTCTCAAAGCAACATCCTCCATTATTGAAAGACTCCACAGTGCTCTTGTAACACAAGTGACAGCCAACAGCAAATTGAAACACTTCAAATGGATTTTTTAAGCCTTAAAATTATTAAAATTGTTGATTTAAAATAATTATATTTCAACCAGTGTTTTACTAGTTCTCTCCCCACCTCCACTGATTTTAATTTTCTCGCTTGTCAGCATCTCCTGGCAGCAAGAAGAAAGACCTCAAACCTTTGCTGATTGCTTTCCACACAATCTGATTTTTATAAATTAGAAGCTGCTGATGGGGAAGCAGACAGCAATACCCTTTGATCAAGATACACATCTTGATCTCTTTTATCATTTTTTTTAAAACAATAATATTACAACAAAAAAAAATCTTCATACAAGCTTTTCGATCAAAGTGTGTCACTGTCTGCTTCCCAGTCAACATACTGCCAGTGAATTGGCAAGGTGCCCAGGAAGAGCAGGCAGCAGCTGGTGGATTTGATTACCATCTGCATATCCACTGACGTACAACATATTATGTCTCCACCTAGTGGGCAACTGCACTTAACAGGAAATTTGAAAATGGGTTGGAGTCTACTTCCATGGAGGACAGAAGGAGCTTTGCTAGACTTCCATCAGTAGAACTGGGCTCTAGGGCTGTGTCATGTTGGAAATCATCTAAAACAAGAAAGGCACCAAAGCCTTTTGATTTCTGTATTCTCCCAGCAAACTAACAAATCTTTCTTGCACTCCTCAGCAGCCCGGAAGACTTACTGAGCAAATTTTGAAAATGTACAAGAGAGAAAAGGAAAAAGTACATGAGAGCAAAGATGCCATTAACATCCAGAGCTCCATAAATAAATAACAAGGAATGAGATAAAAATGCCAAGACAACATCTTTTTTTAAGAAGAACTAAACTACAGCATATTAAAGCATTACCTTAGCTCCTGGATAGCAAGACAGGCAAAATACTGCATTAACTTTCTCATGCAGTTTCAGATATCACCCTTGACTTGCAAAACAAAGTGAGTGGCAACAGGCAACAAAAGATAGGCAGATCTGTTTTTCAGAAAAGTGCCACTGAAATCGTCCTTGGGAGACAGATTTTAGAATCCATGTGATTGTTTAAAGGTGAAACTGAGGCGCAAGACAGTGCTGTGACAGCCCTCATCTGACAGGCAGAGGACTAGAACAAGTAGTTATTAAAAGACTAATTCTACCACAGTCATTATACCAACCTCCCTTCCATTGATTACCATCCTTTTTGACAACTCAGCTAGCAATGTTCTGACTGGACGTATTTTATGCACAGCCACCTAGTGTGAAAACTGCATCCTAATGAAGAACCATCAGTAGAGCAAAATGAAATAAAAAACAACAAGATCATACTATTGATTTTTTTTCCATCCACATACAGACTAAACCTAAATTCCCTTAGCTGGAGAAATCTTTTGAGATAACTCTCCAACACGGCATGATTGTATTTCATTTAATGACTTCTCTGGGTGCATGATAGGTCCTAAAATAGCTCTTCTTTTTCTGAATATCTTTTAATAAAGTTGTTTTTTAAAGTGCATTTTGATTTGACACACCTAAACTGGTTACAGTAAAGCATTTTCTGCTTTTATCATATATTTTGTTGCATTAGAAGCAAGTTTATTACTCGATAAATAATTCATTCAAAGGAACTTCAGTTTAACAGTGCCTAATAGACATAATCACTTAAGGTAGCATGCTGGCAAATTTCAGCTTTGAATCAGAAACTGATCTGTCTTCATATTAAAAAAACCCTGCAACTTATCAGAAAAACAAACATCATTTGTGCGAAACTCAGGCACGAGCGCTTAAAAATGGAGTCAATACATGCCAACAACTTTTGTGCCAATTTATCACGTTGCTCATTTGTGCTGGAAGAAGAGGGGATTTGTTTCAATCTATTCTAATTCTCTTTATTTCAATAGAAACTACAAGAATTAGTAATGAATGTTGTTCCCTCCACAATTTGCTGTGATAGAAGCTTTATTTTTCAGGTCAGCACTCTCCATTTTTGATTGCTCAATGGGAGTGCAACAATGGCTAAAAAAAGAAGGCTCTGAAATGTTAGGAAATAGAAACTGCTGACTACCTGGTGAAGGAATAATGATTTATAATATATGAATAGGGGCAAATAATTGGATAGCAGGCTGTACTCAAAAAAGCCTTAATTCACAGATCTTGACATCACAAAGTCATAATCCATCGATCTAGCATCAGAATGATGGATTATGACTTTTTAGGAACATGCAGGCATGTCAGCTTCATGAGCATTCCGGGAATTGTAGTCCAAATTGTTTTACTGAGGTCATTTGAACAATTTCAGTTCTTTGCAATAAAGCTGATGCAATAATATTTTGAAATGTAAAAGTTTTCTTGGATCCTTTTTTTTTTTCCCCCAAACTCTAAAAACCCTCCAATCAAATACTGCAGATCGCCATAACTTGTGACAGAAGAATACTTCAAAATTACTTGAAGCCATGTGTCATTTTTCTACAGAAATGAAAACAATTTTGAAAACCTAATTGGTTTTTACATCAGGAGAGTTTTGTATTTGAATTTGGAGAAGAAAAACGCAAGGTGCAAAGTAAGGAATTAATTACAATGATTTCTTTCAGGAAGAGCATTGACATTTACTATACACATTTCCCCTTGGACTACAGCAAAAGTATATTATTTTTGACCTCCAATTCCTTCATTTTTTTGACCCCGAGTATCTCTTAAATTGTTACTGCCAAATATAAAGTTATGATGTGAATTTAGATGTCATCTTTCATGAAAAGAAATAGTAGTTTTTTGAAATGTGTGAATAAGTAGAGCCTGAAGTGTATTATTTCTTATAAATAAGCTTTTGCCATATTAACTCAAAAAGGCAACTCGCCTCTTCAGTGAAATACTTTGAACTACACTTTTGTCATAAAAACAAACAGGCTAAAGTAATTGCATTGAAAATTGAGGAAAGTTCCAGAGCTCCTTTCATTAAGCATCATGTACTTATTTAGAGCATAATGTAATTCATAACATTTTATTACCAAATCTTCTTGTGGCATTTCCCTATTACAATTCAGTGAAACCACCTACAAATTAACTACTGCTATATTACTTGTAGATTAATTCAATGGCTCAGACAAGAGTTCTTCAGAAAATGCTTTCTGCTCCAGACAGGTGTTGAGAATAAAAAGTAAAGCCATTAAAAATAAAATGACTAAATATTTTCAGTGTGCACATATATATAAAACAACAACAACAACAACAACAAAAAACAACTGTGACTTATATCTCTTTCAAAGGTATAAAAGTTTTAAGTATACAAATAACAGGGCTAAGGGGCAAAAGAAAAAAAATCAAAGCTAGGTTGCTTATATCTATATTTTATCCATAAACTTCTTTGTATCTCCATTTGTTTAGAAGCAGAGTTTCTTTCTGATTTTCCTCACTTTCTCCTTTCTTATTGGTAAACTGTTTTTAAAGAGTGCTTATTAATAAAAAATATTTATGTAACACTTTCAAATTTTGCTCATTTTCTGGAGCATCCTAGGTCCAATCTGAGCCCTGATTGCAAAACAAACTGTAACAACAACAACTAGGACAAAAGGAAGAGAAAAGGCAGCTGTGGAATAGCTTTAAATTTCAATTGTTCACAAAATGAAAGTGAAAAATGATGCACTTTTTACAATACAGAAGTAATTTACTTCATTTTGACAACTAAATATGAAATGGCTAATAAAAATCACCACCATGTAACATACACTCCTTCCTCTTGACACATCTAATCTTCTTAGAGTCTCACATAAAGGGAACACACATCACTGAAAAGCAATCACTTCTTTAAAGAAGTCTCAAAGAGCAATAACTCCACACAACTGATCAAATGCGAGAGTACCTCATTTGATTAAATCTGCTGAGGAATTAACATTGGCAGGCTGCAATTACTAATTTGGAAGGCACTCGGGAAGACACCATTGCTCACAGTTTTCTGTTTAGTGATTTATATGCTGGAGGTAAAGATAAGTGGTCAGGATATCAGTTTTGGATATTCTTTCAAAGAGCCTGTTGAATAGTGCCCTAGCATCCTCAAACCAGGTTAATTAGTTACTTCATTATCAAAAAATTTTCTACGTGAATTTTCCTAGGATCACTCCTGACCCAATATTAACCTAGGTCAACTCAATCAAGCTTATTAAATCAAATGAGACTTGCACTGGTACAAGCTGCCCAGAGAAGCTGTGGATGCCCCATCCCTGGAGGCATTCAAGGCCAGGTTGGATGGGGCCCTGGGCAGCCTGTTCTGGTGGGTGGCAACCAGCCCATGGCAGGGTTTGGAACTAGGTGATCCTCAAGCTCCCTTCCACCCTAAGCCAATCTATGATTTTATGAGACCATATGAAAAGGCTACAGCTTTTTTAAACTTTCCAGATCAAAGTATGAATATGGCCCTTAGGATCTCACATCAGGGAAGATGGCTGCCTGGTAATTTTTGTTTCTCCTGTTTCTCCTCCTTTTTGGACTTCTGCATTACTTCTATACTTCTTTTCATGTTATTAAAGTCGTTGTACCCTCTCCTTGTCTCAAGTGACAAACTAATTTCATGTCTATTATGAAGGACCAATCAGAGGCTAACTTTCTGCCTTTAATGATGTGTACTTGAACCAATGACCTTGAAGTGAAAGGCTCTCTAGGTCTTTAGCATTCCCTTGACGCTCCTGGCTCCTTTATTTGTCCAGTTTATAAGCCGAACCTGTGTGCAAAAGGAACACTTACAATTTCTATTATCATCATTCTGCTGTGGCAGTACATTGCTCTGGAAAAAATATGAATTATATAGTGCATGGGTTAGTAAAATTTAAATCAAGTGAATGTTTAATATTAAGCCATTTCATCTATTTCCAAAGTTAGGCAAATTTATTACAAAGTATTGAAATTGCACTTCAAGCCCTAAGGCTTGCAGTGTTGGAGCCTGCCTGATTAACGTAATTAAAGGAACAGCATAACTCAAAATTTATTAAAAATTAAATATATGTGGACTTATTGTTTACCTCCATCTGATAGCATGATTTCTAGTTAAAAATTTGCACTGCTTACTATTTGACAAGCTGTTAAAGCATATCCCCTTTTCTCCTGCTGTGCATATGGCTAAAAGAACAGAGGTTAAATGCAGCAATAGCAAAAATCTGAGAATTGTATTTTTGGTCACGGTGGCACTAAGTTCCCCATTCTCAGTTTTACCATAAGCAGGTGATGCTAAAGAGGTGGAAAGCTCATGGCTGGAGAGCATCAAGCTGGAGAAGGGTAGGAAAATGCTTCTGTGGACAGAATCTTCCTCCCTTTCAGGATCACTTCATGTCATATATTGTAGTTTCCAATCAGCCAAGACAGGCTTGCAGGAGGTGCTGAGTTATATGTATCAGACTAAATAATACTTAGCTTGTAAGGCCTGATTCAGAATAATGTTCAATGTTCGCAAAGCTGGTAAAGTTTACACTGCATAAAAATACTCTCTTACACAGTGCTTGAGAGATGCTTGAGAGCACATGGCTAACAAATGCTGGCTAGCATATGAAGGGATCTCAGAAGTCCAGGAGGTAGACTTTAGGAGATGGAAATCTAATTTTCTTCACTCTGGAAAAAAAAGCTTACTTTTTTTTTTTTCTGCAAAAGTTGCCTGCACGACTCCATTCCCTCCTACAATGATGCTGCATTTTATTTCAGCCAGTGTACTGATTAACAGCCTCTCCCAGAACAGAAGCAGAAAGGAAATGAAAAAAATGAAAAGAAGTTGGCAAATGTACTTATATATGCAAATTTCATGTTAACACAGTTATGCTTTCAAAATTATGGCAACAGCAATAGAATTCTGCTGTTGTGATCACGGATAATCAAAGCAAGGAGGAAAAAAAGCCAGCACTAAAATATTTTCAAAGGTATGAAAGTCTTTACTGTTGTGCAATTTAAATTTACTTCCATTACTTGAAATTTCCTTTTGTCTGTGTGATTAGAATTTAAATGCTTCTGAAGTATATTAACAAATATAATTCCTGTTATATTGCAGAAATACTGTAGCAGTCCTCTCTTATGTTGAAAACTAAGTAAATTCCTTAATTTACTTCTGAAATACTAAGCAAATTCAGTTAAAACATTTTGAATATGAACTCTTTACTAAGGAATGAGCCATAAAGATGAACAAATACAGCGCTTTTTACTCTACTCACACATACACATACCACAAAGCTATAGCAGTATTTTATACAACTGTAAACATGGGATGTTTGCAAATTTGCAAGAATGCTTTCCCATTTAATCACCTACAGCTTGAGGACCAATTTTGCTATCAATACACACTAGGTTAACGTAGTGGCTTTTTTTTGTATACAATCCCAGTAGGGTCCCTGAAATCACTTGGGGTGCTGTGAATTCAAGATACACAAAATGGATTGTAAATCATAATAGTACACTCAGAATTTATACCAGAGAGCAGTTAAAGAAGCATAGGCATTAAAAACCTTCTCATAGGTATCACATGAAGAATTTATCCAAAATTCTCCATCTCAACAATTCCTTTATTTTTCACATTCAAAATGTCTTTGCTGAGTAGAAGTTACTGTTCCTTGAAGACAAAGTTCAAATCAATGTTATAATCACACTGGAGTCTCTATGCAACCTGTAATGCAGCGATGTAAATGGGTCTTAACCGGGAGCTGATTTGAAAGAGTTAATCAGACCCCCAGGTAAAAATGAAGCTGCAATATCCTCACAGCACCACTACTGCTTATTGCAGCACTGGGCAAAATTTGGGTACCCTTAATGAGAAGCTTTCTTTATTTCCCCAGCTATACTGATCTTCTTCTTGACGCATGGAATTCTCTAACATTCTACAAAGAAGGCCTTTTATACAACTAAATATCACAGAGCAAAGTTTAGTTAACATTCATGCTATCTTTTTTTATTCTTCACCCATTCTTCCCCAGTTAGATTTGGGAGGAAGAGAAAGGGGAAAGCAACAATTTTAAAACCCAATTTCTATGTTTCCGTATACATTGGAGTTATTGGCACCTGATTAATTACTTTTGCATCTAAATTCAGCTGTATTCTAACAGATAAGTGCTAAGGAGGAAAGCAGGTTGTCTTTGCAATTGTTTATTCTCGAGGCGGCGTAACAAGACCAATTTGTGTTAGTCTGTGAAGTGGTAACTATTAAACTGGCAATCCAGCACAGAAAAATTCTAGCGTCTAATTCCCCATTCCCAGAGCGGACTACAGTTCCCTATTTAACACATCATATCTTCCTGGCTGTTCAACGTACAGTCTTTAAACTTTCCTAATTCTTAAGTAAGCTTCCTTAACACAGACTTCTACATTTTATTCTAATGCATACGGTTTCCTCCTTATTAGTTTGTGTAATGTTCCCTCCACTACGAGAGAAAATAATAATCCACAAGACAAGTTCTCATTTTATCTTGAACTTGTCACATATTAAGATTCTCCTACTCTGTCAGACTTGTAAGCTTGTCTAATGTCTGTCGTTTGTACCCAAAATTAACGAAGTCTATCCATGCTGTATGGTTTTTCAGTTGCTCTGATTTTGATTATACATAATAATTTGTAATTTAAATTCACAGAAAGCGTGCCTGTGTAGCAATGTGTTTTCCTTGTCAGTTTTAAAGGCTTAGCCTTTACTGACTGATACCAAAGCCCTGTTTTTTCCGCTCATTGCAAAGTTCCGGTAATGCTTGAACTGACCAATTACTTATAGTAATTCGATTATGTACCCTTTTTCTTTTATTATTTACCCATTTAACTGAGGATTGATCAGAAGAAAGAGAGTCAATTAAATATACTGCAGTAAACCCAGTATGAATAACAACAGCAAGAACTGAAGTCAAACCAGCAGCAGATAGGAAACATGGAGATAAGGCTGAAATCTTGTCTTTAACTTCTCTTATTTTTCTTGTGCGTTGCTTTGCCAGGGTTCTAAACAGGAGGATATTACTCTAACATTCAGTAATTCAGAGAGCTATATTTGCAAGCACAGCAGGGAGGGACAAAAGATAAAAATTTTGCAGTGGCAAAGTGAGCCACCTTTGCCCCTCTACTTCTATCCTGACAATTTCTTGATTTCTCAAACAACATTTGATTAAACAGAAACAAATATGACTGCACTTCATCAATAGACTCAAGGGGTCACTCTCAAAATAGACAGAAACATAAACATGTTTTTAGAAATCCCATGGAGTTCACCACAATGCAAAACTGGTAGGAATTAAAGAAAAGAAAAACAGAACAAAGAACGAAGGAAGAAAAAGGCAAGTCAACAACCTAGCCTCTAGCTATGAGTCGTTTCTAACCTATGCCTAAAGGGATAACAGTAATGCTAAAATTGATAAAAGTCTCCAGCAACAAGCTTAAGTGAGGGTAAAATCTTTAAGTACTCATTTGAAATATGATTGTTACAGGTAATTTAACATTTCTCCAAATGTAAGTCTTCAGCTTCATCCTAACTCCTGGAGAGCACAAAAAAGCTGGCAAAGTATCTTCCTTAGAACAAAAGAAAATCATTACGAGTCCTAAATGTACAACAGATAGTGATGAAAATGATAAATGGATGCCATGAATACAAAATGAACACAAAGAAAAACTCTGAGAGAATGTTAGGCAGATATTCAAACCATAATAAATTCTACGGAACACTCATATCATTCCTCAATTTTATTAAAACAAGAGCAATATATGGAGTTTACAGACATCATGATTGGTTGCAAGGTATCTTTATTCACATCACACAAGTCAGTGAATCTAAAGGATATAGAGCCGAATTCCTGATTGTTAGTGTCTGAAACTTCCCCCACAGCCTTGATCATGTCAAAATTCAAGCCTTCTCAAGCACAGGATGTTTTCACAACTCTGAGACCATATTTGGAAAGCCCTGCTCTAAATGAAGCATGCAACATTCATCTTTATCACTTAGAATCTATGCCACTGCCTTAGACTGTTTTCACAAGCCAAATCTGATATATAATGTCAAAATAAACTACTGAGCAATTGCAAAGAAGATACTGTTACTTGTGTAATGTTAGCTTAATAGAACGGAGCAACAATAAAAGTTTTACCAAGTACACAAATTTTAACTTGAAGAAAACAGAGCATTAGCATGCAATACTTGCAAGATGCCCCCTGTTTTGAAAGTAGTAACAATATTTCTGAAAGTTGTTTTTATAATATGGTTAGACCTTCCCATAGAAGAAATCAAAAAGATCAGAAGGACCATTTATCAGGAAAAAACAAAAAAAATGGAGAGCAAAAATGTTAACATTTCAGCTGAAAACATCATCCATGTTTTTTTGGGTTTTGCCCTGGACTCAGCATCACCTGCAGCATAGCCCTGGAGAACCTCTGCAGGCTCCGGCATAGGCTCTGCAATCTGAGACAGATTTTGAGGGTGAAATCAGTGTGAAAAAAAAAATAAAAAAAAAGTAAATTCATAGAGATACCACCTTAGCATCTTAAGGTCAGCTAGAGATGCTGCCCATTTTTATATGTAAGGGAAAGCAAAAGCCAGGTATAAACAGTTAAGCATTCCTCCTCAGGTGTTTTAAGTTAGTCAAGAGGACACTCAAGATTACTTGGCTACTGAATTTCCAACAATGCAATGGGAAGCCAAAGCATAAAATGCTCCAGATCATACTCTTAATCGTAAAACACTTTTAAAGACTCCAGCTGCTGTCTTTCCAAGATGCCCTGAGGACATACAGTGTAGTCTACCTGTCCAATGCTGTTTTACTGAGTGCAGTAGCTGGAAGTACATAGTGAGGTCTTAGCTTCTGTAAGAAAACAGTGGATCAATGGGAGACCCATAAAACATGAGGTTAAGTTAATGCTGATTACAGTTATCATTAAGAACCTGCTTCCTAAAACAGTGGAACAAGAGACAGTGAAACTCAATGGGCTGGAGCTGGTCATCAGCCCCCACTGCAGAAGAGGAACAGAAGGTCAAAACTTTTCCCTCTCCCGTCATTAGCAACCTATCCGTGAGTCCTGTTTCAGTTTCAGATGACAAAAATCAAAACCAGTAGAGGAACTCGGTCATGGCCTCTGTCTTTGCTTGTGGCCTGTTGACTCCTCTCTGCATAGCTGCACATGGGCTACCTCTGCTCAGACTTGTGACTACGCTCAGGTTTACATTTTCCCTTCAGGTGCTCAGTAGGTACAAGGAAAGAAGGACATGAGGAGGGCTCTTAGCCAAGGTGTATGGCTCTCTCTCCTGAATCATTTGGCAGTTTCTTTTCATATTTCCAGTGTCCTATGATGATGTTGCAGTGTATTTGGCCCTTTGTGAAAGAATCAGGCATTACTTTGGATAAAGTATGTCTCTTTGCCGAATGTCTTCCCCATTTGAACCTAATGAAAACATTCTGATTGATTACCCTGAACCTAAGTGGTGCCAGAAGTCTTCCAAGTGCCTCATATGTTAAAAACAACAAATAAATACATATGTTGAAGAAAACAGTTGTTTTGTTAATGTTCTATTTACACAGCTGGGATCTTGGGAATTTTATCTATCTGTATATTCAGTAAGGCAGATTAATGTAAAGTGCCAGTTTGTAAGAGGAGAAAAAAAAAACTAAAAAAAGAAGGCTCCCCCTGATCTGTCTTTCTCGGCTCCATTCCCCATGCACCCGCATGCCTCCCCCGTAACCACAAAGTACGAAGTAACTGGAGAGGATTCTGCACAGACAGATGTAATTTATAACAAAGACAGGAAAAGGCAACCCTAACTCAGAGCTTGCTGCCCTTCCTATAAAGTTCACCTCCTTACCAAGAAAAGGCAGAGAATAATTTGTTTGGTTTCTGTACTCAACTCCTTTTTTTCTTTTATTGTAAAAAGTTTCCATTGTCCTTTTATGTTTTGATTATTGAGTAAGCTTAAAGACTTGCCAAATAGCCCAAGATTGTTAACAGACCACCACTATTTAACTTTGAATGCTTTAAAAAAATAAAGGCAGAGTTCACATTAATATTCTATGCCCTCATTTTATTTATTATCTTTTCTTTGATACTTAAACAATTTTCCTAGCTGAGGTTTATTAAAGGTAAGCCTAAGTAGCAATATAAGTTACCTCACATACGTACCACACAGCCTGTAAAACTCAACTTTCTAGTTAATAACACTGCGTTTTGCTGAGGGTAGCATATTTATAGGAAATTGAAATAACATTTTATGAATTACATATTCAAATACATTGGAATCATTGTTTAGTTAAAATTCTTCATATTGTATCTTATGACAAGTTATAAAATTAAAGGTGAAAGTAGAAGACTTAAAATGCACCAGAAAGCTTTGTATAAAAGGAACTTTAAGCATCTTTAAAACTTACCTGTTATTTAGACTTGAATACATTCATATTCTCATAAAAACAAGCAAAAGGATAAAAAGTTATTAAAATGTATATTGATTATAAATCATCACAGTAAGGAAATGCCACGCTCTTTATTTATATGAATAACTTCAAAATTTTATTCATAACATAAGGTCACAAGATGTATGCATTTGATATATACAGATTCATCCATGGGGATACATTCCCATGAAATATTACATTACTTGTCCATTCCACAGATACTTTTAAGAACACAATTTAATCTTTAAGATGATGAAAACGTGGAGATGAAAGTAGTGGGTGCAAAAATAGTTGTGCGCTGCAGTGTAAGCTCGTGGATTTCTACCCACCAGTTAATAAAAAAACAATGCTGGAAAACTGGGAAATGTGGGAAACCTACAATTCCTACTTGGCCTGCATTCCAGCAAATAAACAAGCCATTATTGCTCTTATCAAAACCACGCATGTTAACATCCACATACAGAGAGAAATCAAGTCACTTTCTAAATAACTAAAAAAGCCACACAGCACATCTGTGTATATGTAAATTCCTGCACAGTTCCAGAAATGTTTTACCACCAGCAATTTAAGGTTTTTTCCTCTCTCTCCTATTTAACATCATACAATCAAAAATGCAATGCTTTGACAACTATACAACTGAAACAAAAATGATGATAAGCCTCAAATCCATATATACATATTTGCTCTGGTGTCTTCAGCTTTTCATCCTGCAGAGTGACAAGCAGCGTGACCTCAGTCAATTCTCAGTTTAACTCTGTGTATATGAATAGATCCACCAAAATAAAATTTTACAAGTACTCAAGAAGAGGTATTTGTTTTAACACTGGCTTGTCAGAACCATTGTGCTCTGCGCACTGAAGGCCGTAGCCTACAACATCTACTCTGCATTTTTCCTGCCTGAATTTTTACTATCATGAGTTCCTACATGGTACTGAATTAGAAAGCATGCTTGTTTTATATTTGATGTTTCCTAAGAAAATAATTTTAAAAGCCTTTTGTTCATCATTCTCTAAAGCAAGATTTGCAAAGAGACTCTACACCTGGTTATAAATTCCACCAACTCTCTCTCTGGAGCTGCTCCTGGCTTCAAGTCAGAACAGTTCAGCTACCAAAACGCAGGAATGTTAAAATAGCTGTAGAAGACCATCAGCATGTGACCTATATAAAACATAACTCTTAAAAGTCAGTATATCTTCAGTACTGGTAACTGAGTATGGCAAATTCAGTCTTTGTAAAACAAGAGAGGTTTCTAATGTGCAAGATATGCTTAAAATATTTCAAGTAATAATGCATACAATCCCAACAGACTTCACTTTTCATTCAGTGTAATCACAAGTCCTTCAAGATCCCTCTGGTTATAGCCATAGCAAAATTCAAGATCAAAGGACCGAATCTCAGTTATTTTTGTCACCAAAAACCTCTGGCTCTCCAGCTGCTTATTTCAGTAATCAGGTCTCTGGTACGACACACTTCTGTAGCGGACATCAAAAATTTTCCCTCAGACATCAAAAGCCCAAGTACCAGTTTGCTAGTTTTAAACATTCATAATCGTAAAATAATAAACCTACTCCTGAAGCTGTAGTTTTGATCTTCATAGTAGTAAAGGGCTTGAGGAACAATTTTTGAAGGAAAAAATAAATAAGGACATGGAAATTAAAGAAAAATGGGATATAACACAATGTTGGTTTATCAAAGATATGTGATGCCAGACTAATTTCAGAGTTTACTTAATATGATAATCTATTTTCTAGACAAAAAGAATGTGTGAGACACGATGAATGCATGGGAGGCAAGGAATATCATACAGATGGGACTGAATGACCTTGAAGAATATTCACTCTTGCATTTAATGAGAAATTGTGAGGTGACATTGTTGGGGCACGATTTTTAAAAATCTGCAGTGCACTGAGAGTAGCTCAGCTGGAAAACACAGTGATAAAGGAAAAGCAGAACAGGAGATCTACGACAAGAGAACCGCATGATACAGTTACGAAATGTGTGACTGATTCTAGGGCACATGTAGATTATTCACAAAGAGAAAAAGAAAGCCGTATTATCATTCTACAGGATCTTGCTTTTATCTCAGCTACAATACTATGTGCAGTTTGGTCACTTATGCTCAAACAAAACTAATTTAAAGTGGAACAAGTACAGAAAATGACCAACAGGATGACTAAAGGCTGCTGCGTATGTAAGAATGCATATAACAAAAGCCAATCTCTAAAAACAGAGATTAAGGAAGACTGGCTTTTCAAATTTAGCTAAATGAAGGCTGACAATAAGATTGCTGTCTCTTTATACACCAGAAAAATAAACACTGTGAACCGAACAAGATCTAAAGGTCAATACTGGCACAAATTCGTTCTTGGATAAGTGCATATAAGCCTGCTGTGAATACATTTAGACTGGAAATTAAAAGTTTTAGAATCATTACAGCAATCAGGCTCCAGAGCAGTTTTCTAACTGGAACAGCAGAGACAAAAAAAAGTTAACTTCTTAAGCTTGAGTTAGGCACATTTCTGAAGAGGATTATATATGTTTGCCTATAAGAAGGCAGCAATAGATCTGAAAATCGCAGAGGTCCTTTCCAGTAGTGTGCTCTTATTTCCTTTGAACTAGTCTTGATATCTTTGCTATGCTAATATTTACAAAACAAAGCTACAGTAAATCAACTCAGTGGTTTTTAAGCATTACAAATATTTGAAACCTTTGAGCTTTAAAAAGCACACACTCCATTAGCTAGGGAACGGGTCTCTCTAGTGTGAACTGATACTCATAGAAAAGTTCTGGTTTCATACATCCTTAAAATGGAGTTCTCAAGAAATCATTGAGCAAATTTGTTTAAAAAAATGATTGGTTAAACAAACTAAATGTGCAACACCGAATGAGAATTATATATCAAAGTGAAGTCCCAGACTTCAGGACTTTTGCTGTGAAGGAAGCTTAATTTGCTTTCAAATAGTATATAGTTTCAAATAGTTCTTCCTATTCATGGAAGGGATTTTGGTTCAAACTTAAAGCCCAACAGGTAACAACTACAACAACAACAACAAGAAAAATCAATCAACTAACAAGAAAAAAATAAAAAATCCCAACCAATCAACCAAACAAAATAGAACCCACCCACATTTGTGTAAAGACCAGACATGTTCCAAAAGCTTAATGTTTCAGGAAGAGAGAGTACATGGAAAGACAGCATTAATAGAAACTGTTTTGTAGCTGTAAGTACAGGGGATGATACTTAGTGACTGCTATAATACTGAGTCTGCACTGCCATTAAACTTAATCTTCAATATTTTTATTGCAGCCTGACCCGCTATGACATCTCTAAAGAAAATTACATTGTACACTACTACTTCAAGAAGTCAAACTTAGCTAGTCATCTGGGCCATAAAATAGCAGATTACTCCATCAGGCTGGCTAAAGCAGCCAGGAATAAAACTAGATTTACCAACCACATTATTTTTATTAGGAAATGTTTCAAAGCAGACATAATCCCAGAAGACCTTAGCCTCATTCCATCCAAAAATACACAATGGAGAGCAGCAAAAAAACATGAACTGCAGTATAAGATACAATTTGTAAATCTGGAAAAAAAAAAAAAAAGAAAAAGAAAAAAAAAAAAAAGGGCAGCAATGCCTCACCCTATCAAAGCAAAATAAACTAGCTGGAAATAGAAAATAATAAAAACTTCTACAAAATTCGTTATTAACAATTTAAACATTTGTTATAAGATCTGACATGTTAATGGGTGTTTCTCCATTGAATCCCTGCACATCAAGATTTAGTCTGTACTCTGTTTGCTTTCTTTGAATTTGCAGGCTAATATAAGAGCACTAAAATCACAGCTAGAGGGCAAAACCTCCAGAAAGGATAAAAGGTAGAATCATTACTTTTAAAAAAAGCATTCTTTAAGATCTGCGGTATGTTAGTCCTACATGCATTTTAATTTGGTTATGGTCACAGTCTCACTAAAGCTCTGTTTCTTCTGTTGTCCATTTAAATGTAGGGAACCGCTCATAATAGTAACAAAGCAAACAAACAAAAAAAAGCAATGAAATTACTTGGCAATCTTAACACAACTTATTATCTTCTTGTACCACTGTGTTTTCTAACTGGTATTTGTGCATATGTAATATATAGGTCTTTGTAGATCTGGAGTGAAGGAGAAGTAAGGGATTTGATAGCTGGAAATGCAATTTTAAATTTTAAAGACTGCCAAACTAGGTTAGATTTATGATGTGTGTTTTATCATCTGAGTAAGCCTTCATTTCTTTCAGTGTTAACCTTTTTTTTCCTAGGCAGAACGATCACCTCAGGCAGTTTGATTTAAAGGCTTTAGCCAATGCAGAAATATATTTAAATTAGCCAGTCATTTGTTCCTTTTTTTTTTTTTTTTTTTTTTAAGATTTAAATACTGTCTGTATTTCACAAAGTTGGCTTTATTATGCTAGCTGCATCAAACTCAAAATATTAATCAGAGTGTGAAGCTCCACTAATTACGTGCCATATTTAAGTAACTTAGATTTTGTTAAGTGGCAAGCCCATAGATATTGTATGCATAATCTAACTCAGTTTTGAGTCATTTCCCTTTTCTTGTCTGATTTTATTCTACACAGGAAATGACGGGGTCATTTGGAAATAAATGCAGTGAAAGATCAAAAAGGAAATCTGATTGAGAACACTGTATAATTGCCCACACCAGAGGAAAAATAAAATTCAATGGGCGTATAATCCATTGCTACAAGATTTATCTGGAAAACACGTACCATGGCTTCTACGAAAGGATATTCATTACAACACTAAGGATTGCTTTTATTTGCTGTAGCTGAATCTCTTATAAAGATGCAGGTCTTCTTATTAGGCTAGTGGACTTTTATTCAGTAGGTAATATGTTCAGCACACATGGAACACTAATTGCTAAAGCAAGCCATCCCAGTTGGAGCAAATCTTTTTGTTGACTTGTCTCCAAGTCTTCATTTGCAAAATAAGATAATACTGATCAAGCTTTTAGAATACTATGGTACTTGTGATTTGGGAAAATGTGGTCATTACAATTTACTGTCTCTCATTCCAAAAGAACAGCTTTCATTGCTGAAGGTAATGGAATACTTTTTAGATGTTAGCAGCAGTGAGTTTAGGAGTTACAAAACATCCAGCTGTTTGCCATACTACGTCCACAGAGGTTTTATTTTTATTTATTTATTCTAAAGATGGTGATCTACATAGCAAGACAACAGTCAACCTTTCATCAGAGATTTATCATGTACTTTTAGCACAAAGATTTCCCAGACAAATCTCCAGTCACTTCTGCTTGCTGAGCACATGCACTGCAGAGCACATGACTCCAGGCGTGCTCCTGCTGTAGCCATATGCATCAAACCACATCTGCCCCTGCAACTTGTCAGGGTTTGACCTCTCCATCTAAGGGACTGCAAATGTAGAAGATAACACTCTCCTTTTTTATGGATAAGCATTTCTATAGAAAGAGAGCTTTAAGTCTATGCTGGGTTCACCACTCATCACATTTTAGCATATTAAACAAGAGCAGATAACGCCATAAATTTGTATAAATTTGTGTAGCTTTGAAGTGCTAAACTGTAACTTGTTGAAGAACAATATTCACCCTATCAAAATAAACTCTACACAAATATAAGTATTGATCACCTTGGATGTTGCATGGTGGTTGAACAAATTAAAAGAGTCTCCACCATGGGATTCAAAATACAAAACAGTTTAAACCAAACTGATGCATAGGTAAAAAAAAAAAGCCAGAAGAGAGCAGCAGCTAAAACTTGTTATGAACGTTTCTGTAACGGTTATATTTAAATTGTGCTTCTTCCTTTATGGATTACCATCAAAATACTTCACAGAAACACATTTCTGCTATTCCATAGCAGAAGCTCTACCTTCAGTAGAGGTGGTACTTCCAAACTGCACAGAGCAGTAACTTTTCTATGGCTTCAAAACTGTACCACTATATGCAGATCGTAGACAGTGAGAAAAGAATATCTACAACAGATACTTTGCACAGATTTACCAAAGAAATTATGTAATCAAAGCCTCATTGAAAATCTTTTTATCAATTGGAAAGCTCTAGCCAACCATTGATCGTTTTAGCTAGTATGAAGAAACCAAAACTAAACAACCTTAGTAGTACAGTGCTGAAGCTCTGCTCTACTTGCTCAATGAGTTTTGCTGATGATTTCAGGAGAGCTAGAATTTTAAGCCACTTTACAAATAACCTCAGAATAACTCACATGTAATACAGAACTATTTTAAAAGTGACATCAGAAGAAATTACACCATATTGTTTATAGACCCAATCCACTAGCTTAATGTGTAAAAAAACATTTTCCAACTCGTTAACTTTAACTTCGCTATGAACCGAAAAGCTAAAATATGTGCCAAAAAAGAAATTACACTACCATACCTCTCAGAGCAACCACTTGTCTCCTAAATTACAAATGTAAATTCTTTCTGGTGTATGGTAACATATATCACCAAAATGCACCATCTGACTAAAGAAAGGTGCATTTGATGAACTGAACCTGTCTGTTTGATTTAAGACCACATCCTGAGTCAACACATTTTTCTATGCATTTTTTCACAAAGAAGTTATAAAATATGACAAAGTTTACACTCAAGCCAATTCACTGTTAACACTATTTTTAAAATGCAGGATTTCTAGCTAGCTTGTTTCTCATTATGAGTATATTTAGCTATTGGTGACCAATGTGGATAAATAAATATGGATAAATTGTGGATACATAAATATCAGGACTGTGGCCAGACTCGCGCTTGGTACACAAACTTTTCTGATTTTGATTGCTGATTATAACATAGAGTCAGACTCATGCATTGCTAATTCAAATGACACACACTAACTTAAATACACATACACAAAAGTATTGCTGATTTAACACAATGTTTTAACCAAGCATTGCATTTACACTTTTTTGAAATTCAAAATTAATTTTGAATTTGAGGATCAAAACATCTAACTTATATTCTTTAATCAGCCATTTTACGTTAGTAATGGAGTAATGCTGACATGAAGTTGCTTTGAGCAATACAAAACATATGCCAGAGCGCATTCATTAAATAACTCTACATAATGAATTCCATCTATATAAATGATTTACCTCTTTACTTATCACATGTTCCTCTCTAGGATTGCGGAAGATATGTTCGTACAATTTATAGAGTCGAAATAAGCTGGAAAACAAGAGAAAAAGTAATACTAGTACAGCTGTAAATTGTTAGAAAGGCAATATTACTTAAAATTTTGTTACACTAAAAGTCACTCTCCAAACCAGTCATACTCCAAATGTTAGGAAGAGGTTGGTTAACTTCAGCAAACTGTTGTTTAACTTCAGCTACAATATGCAGTGTGTTTAATTTATGGGATTTACTTTTAGATTGCTGTAGGAAATACAGTACAATACATCTGCTTTCTTTTATGAAATCAAGCTCTGAGAACACTAAGTTCTACTTAGGAAAAAAGTAATTTCTGAAACACTTATCACCAGGATACTCATGCCTTTAATATCAGCCATGGTGAACAAGAAGGAAACAAAGCCAAATTACCTCGCAGATTTTAGGCTGCAATCAAGTTTGATGTTGGAAGACCAAAACAAAAAAGAATGGAAGCATTTATTCTCTCAAGATCATGTTTCAAAATCAGCTTATAATTTTCTTAAAGAAAAGCTAGAAGACCAGACTGACATACTGCAGTTCTGCATATTACAGCAAAAGTAACAAAGTAGACCATCTCAATGGCCTAAAATATTTATTTTCCTTAAAACATATATGGCTTTCCATTTCACGCTTTAAATATTACTCCTTGTTTCCTTTCTTTATGATCAATGATATGGTATGATTTTAATCAAAGGCTCACTTTCTCACAGTCCATCTGTTACAATTACTTTTTTCTCTTAAAATCACAATGCAGAACTTCTGGCTTCTGTCACGTCATTCTGACATATGATTTAAAACACAGCTCTACAATTTCATAGCAAGTTCAGGTTGAAGAATGATTCTAAATTTATCACACTCCTCTGATATACCCATGAAGGATATGGCAAGGTTTTCATAGAATGTCAGTAACTGGTTCCTACGCTTTGTGGCAAAGGATAGGTCACAGGCTTGTTTAGATTTTTTTTCCCCAAGTGAGTCAGTATGGCTTCTTCTAGCCAGCATGACAATACCTCTCTGCTCAACACTTGCAAGGCCACATCTGGAATACTGAGGCATGTTTTCAGTTGGGTTTTGACTATATGAACTCCATACATCCTTTGCAACCTGAATGTCTCTATTAGTCTGTGCAAGTAACTATTACAATGTGTGCAATTACCTAACTAATACTAAGGACACTGCTGCAAGATACTGGATATCGTGCTAATGCTATGCTTGCACATCTAAGCCTTCCACTGTTTCTGGGCCAGAAGATGAATTTTATAATGTCCCTTCAAAGTCACCTCTCAAAAGGAGGTCAGTGCCCTGCTTCTACAGTCCTTTGGTCTGCAAGGTAACTGCCGGTACAGAGACAGCACACATGGGCACTGACAGTCCCTTGTCAGAGCATGTCTACCAACATTTTTAAACCTATGTTTTTATCTGAATACTTTTAGAGAAGCTCCTCCTTGCTTTGCCATATGTCTCTTGAATAGAGTGCCAGAATAATCCTGGCTCGGTCAGAAATAGATGTGAATTTCAGATTTTATTGGGAGCATAAGTATGGTGTTCAAATACAATGTTTTCAAGTTTTTCAGATTTTTTTTCCCTTACAAAAGATCAAAGTCAATATCGTGATAGGTGCAGCACATGCTAGAAAAATATATTCTTTACAGTAAGATTTCTACAGTAAGCCACAAACAGTAATTTAATCATAACGCAAGTAGTTTTAAGTTATCACAAAATCCTGGTCAAAGTATTAAAAGTAGAAGCAGTGGAGGAAGAGCAGGTAGAACATCTCCAAGTCAACAATAAGTGTTTTGAAGCATTTGTTAACTACAAAATAGTTAAACAAGCTTTTTTGAGTGAAATACTACAGAAATATACTATTGAAAATGTGCGCATAAATGCTTTCACATTGAAAATGTGTTTACAGTACCCTGTCCAGCCACAAAACTAATCATGGGCCGTTCTTCGACACGTAATTGTCCCTGAGGCTCTTATGGAACCAGCCCCTGCAGCTGCCACCCTGGCTGGCTGCCCCACACCACTGGGGCTCTTCCATCACCCCACAGCCATGCACCCAGCACAGGAGATGTCAGGGCTGGATCAGCCTGTGCGTGCAAAGAGAGGCTGTTGTGCTGGGACGTAGGTGTCTGAAATCCAATCCTGGCTCTGGAAGGAAATGAGAAAACCATCTGGGGGAGTCTACATTCAGCACGCACCACTTTAGCTGAGGGTCCTCCCTGAGTCACCACCTTTGCTTACATGGTCCTGCCAGCCACTGTCACAGTACCACAGAGATTCCACAAAGCGCTGCAGACCAGAGATGATTTGTTCTAACATAAGCAGTGCTGAAGTGCCAACTAATGGAGCAGTCCTGGAAGCCCTTGAGAGCAGCTCAGAATTCAAAGAACACAAAGGTGGCATTGCCTTCCTCTCTTACATGACAATTGCACATTTTGCAGAACAGTTAATTAAATTCATCCATGAAAATACACAAATACATTTGTGCCCAAATGGGTGCAGATGTTTTTCAAAATATGTACAGATGCATTTCTTAATTTTTCTGAAGTATTATTGCAGCCTCATTGAACATTTGGCTCTTTAAGAGCCATATAAAAGTTTTATTCTACAGTTGCATTTAATTCAGCCAATTAGCATTTCTAAAAAAAAAAATTTGAATAAGACTTGAATAAGAAATGTGGCTACCATAACCTGCAAGTTACCTTCCCCCAGCCCAAAGCACACAGGTAACTAAGTTGCTATGGTATTTGCCATTTCATTTGCAGTACATATTTACTGTAGTATTTCACCAAATAATTCCTTCCATGTTTCAGTGGAAATACAGGAATTTGATTATGAACTATTTTTGTGTGGAAATGACTCAGATAAAGTCATGACAATACATGTGTCCTTGCACTCACATGCCTATTAGTGGTAAAAATCTACTACGGATTCTTTGAAAAAGACAAAAAAAGCTATGAATATCACAGACGTACAAGAAATAAGATATATGTATTTCAAACTGTATTGACAGTACCTAACATTTTAAAATTATTTCTTTAATTTATTCCAGTGCCTTGGAAAGAAGCCAGATTGAGAGCAGCAGAAAACCAGTACTTTCCCTTAGACTTTCTAACTGTGTTATGATATTCTTTATGGACTGTGTTATATGTAGAGATAATTCGCAGTATTTCAAAAACATAAATCTTTGCTTTTGGCATTTCTGAATTTATTTTTATTTTTTCAAAAACTCTGTTTTGACCTGGCCCCCTTAATTCTGTAGAAACGAGAGAATTCCTCCCTTTAATGCCCTTTAAATCAAATCACATCGAATATACATCAGTATTTATTTTAAAACCATAGTGTAGTTTTCTTTCCTCTATCATGAATTATGTAAAATGCTTTCTTTTTGTTTGTATCTGTTGTGAACAATTAAGACCCTGTGCCAATATTTTCAGCAATTAAACAAAAAATATTTTACTCATGCAAAGTAAGATCTTTTAGAATAGAACCTCTTATGATGTCATATGAGAATATGAAGGTGATTAATGATGACATATTTCCCTAGCTCCAATGCTTCCTGAAAGAAAATGTCAAGAGCTATGATGATGTGTGTTTGCTGCAGGATACAAGATAAAAAGATGATAACTGTCACCTTCCACCAAACCTGAAGGTATCATTATAGCTGCTACGCAGTTTGTGCCGACGTGGTTAAGCATTTGTCCCCATTTCCATTATAAATCCCATGGGTTTATAGCTCACCTGTAAAAATGTGATCTGAACTAAAACATGTCATACTATCTTGAGCAGAAGAAAGCTATAGACTTATCATTTTAAATTAAAGGAAAAAAAAGTGAAGAACAGGAAAAAATGCTGAAGTAATACATTAATTTGAGTTTTATTACAACTCAGTCAACTGAGTTCATAAAGCTCAAAATATAATCACATAAAAATCATGCTGATTCAGTCTCTCTTTAGAAAAAATATTCAAATGACTCAAACAACAGATTATAGAAAGTGGATATATACAATACATTTCATAGTTCGTGCACGTATATATACGTATATATGTATATGTATATATCCATAACCTTGCAACAGCATGTACTTCTGATAAATTGAGCAGCTTGAACATCGTATCATGCCTGGTGGCCAGAATACTGCTGCTGCTAAAATACTGCATCCTGATTGTATTCTTGTTGACTTAATACTCCAGCAGTAGTAGGATGGAGCACCTCACCTCTCGGATGAAATTCTTGAGTCTGTGAAGGACTTACTTTATGGATAAGATCTCTTTTAATAGATTATCTACTCAAGAGCCATAGAGATCCTATCTGGAAATAACATTTGTTCCAAATAAATATACAAAAGGCACAGACAGGAAAGGAGAAGTAGAAGAAGTTGAGTGAGACATCTTAAATGCCAGTTTTCGTTTTAGTTTAGGGTTCGTACTTGGCAGGACATTGGTTTGCCTTGATATAGAAATTTGACATTTAAAAAGATGCTCTCATTTCATATGGGAAAATCCTGAAGTTCTTTTAACTTTCCACAAAAAAAACCACCAACCAAAATACCGCTAACAGCAACAAAAAGCCACAAACAGAGCACAACCATTCTGCTCAGGAAACGGACTAAATGGCAATAATACAATATGGTGTATAAGCAAATGTTACAGTCATATCTTTTCTATTTTCCATCTTTTCTTGGCTGCAGATATTCATGGACAATACAATAGGTTGAGGGACCATTCTGTTCACTCCAAACTGGAAACAGTAGAATAGGATTATAGTCACTTTCCTAACCGTGGTACTTCGAAGGAGAAAAGTTTATATATGTTGCTAGAGAGGTAACACTTTATATGGAGAGATGCATGATTGGCTACTCTCTAAGCATTCATTTTTTTCTAATTATCACCAGTGATATCTGAATTTGTTTAAAAACTGACACTTGTCAAGAAATCTCTTCATGTAGACAATGGACTTAGGCTAACTTTGAAATACAACATTTTTATTACTCAAACTGATTTACCATGGCTTTAATTCCATAAAGTACAGAACTTTAAGCCAGTTAACAAGTTCACTACAACTAACAAGACCACAGAAATACTGAAAGTTGTAGATGAGATCTAGGATATTATTCAGCTGGCTGGTATCTAGAATTAAATAGCTTTAAAAGCAATAATAGTCTCTATACATTGCTCTCTCCTTTCCTTCAACTCACTCAAACCAAAACTCAGATCAAATATTTTCAGCATAATCCTGTATCAAGATGAACATCAAGCCTAAATTCTGAATTTTTCGTTCTTTTCCATTTTTTAAGTTTTGTGTGTGCAACATATTGGCACACTATGAACATATTCAAGTAAACAATTTTAATTTATCATCAGATTTCCCACAACATTAAACCATTTGAATAAGAGACAATATATCCTGGAGTAGTACCTGATATTCATATAATCAATAATTGCTTTGGCTTGGTCAATGCTGAAGCCATCCAAGTCACCACTTCTTTCTGAATCAGTTTCTCCTATTGCAGTCATTGCTCTTCCAAGCTCCTTTATGTTATCTTCTAAGGTCATATGTTTGTCTGCAAAGTAATTCCAAGGAACAAAAAAAAAAAAACAAGTATAAACATAATAGAATCTTTCAAAGCATATTCTGGTGTAAGCAGCTATATTATGAGCCACATGAAAACTTAAAAATTAACAGCAGTGAAACATTTTGGTCTGTTGCCATTATTGTTAACAATAAATTAATTAAAATTCCATCACAAAATTGCTGCTGGATCCTCATGATAGATGTTTAAGATGTAGGAGGTGGGTCTTTTATGTATGCAGAGACAACCACAGAAAGATTAGTATGTAAATTCAAGATGCATTTACTACAACATAGTAACATTCTTTAAAATTAACTATTGTTTTTGTACTGTAAAATATTGTTCTTCTGACCATATTCCTTACAGTATAAAACAGTAATATAGGAATAGATTATTTAAAAGGGTAGTGAATTTTTAAATACTTACAGTCATAATTCATTAAACATGAATATGCTTAATCTTCATGCTCCATCATTTGCACATCTCAAAATAGATAATTACCTTACAGTTTTGACTTGAAAATCAAAACCAAATGCTAAAACAGTTTTGAACTAAAATTTATACTCTCTTTATAAAACAGCTTGGCAAAAATCTTGAAATACATCAGTATTTGCTGACGCTTCTGTTTAAAGATAAAGGATTCATTTTTCTAATTGGTGTACAATGTATACCATCAATAGAACAATTGTGAAGTTAAAAAAAAAAAGTTATAAACAGAATTTAGTTGTTCTTTTTAAGTCTAAAACATCTAGAATAGAAGATGGGGAAATATCCACCAGCAGTGAAACAGATTTATTTTCCTTATTGCTTTAATTCTCTACCGATCTGCTCCCTAGTTCTTCGTACAGAAAACAAATTAAAAAACTTAAAAGATTCTGGTTTTTATAGTTTTGCCCTTTGGTGGTACAGCAATCAAAACCCTGAAAAAACCCTCAGTTTTCATTAACAGAGGCAGCAGAATATAACTAGGAAGAAATACAGAGAACGCAAAGGAAATGGAAACTAAGCAACCGGAAATGAGAAAAAGAACCAGAACTATCACAATTAGCGGGGAAGTAAACCCAGATGACAAGACCGTGAGATGTCACAGCACATAGGCCCAGATCCTTTCTCCACCTAGTCAAAATATTTTCTTTCTTTGTACAACTGATTTTCAGGCCCAACTGCTTCTCTTAGGAAGGCTTTCACAACACATCTGTGAAGTAAGGAGCACTTTATCCTCAGCGTATGGAAGGTAGACCAAATCACGTAAGTAGTTCATCTGGGCCCAGTTTTCAGTCCCTATCCTGTCCCTCTTTCTCTGTAAGAAACCCTTTTACAGGCAGCAAAGATCCCTTGTCTCTCAAACTCCTTCTCTTCACCCAATCAACCAAAGTCTTAAGTTTCTAAACATCAGTTTTCCTTTCTCTGTTACCAGCCTTAAATGAGTTTCCACTACCTTCCTTGTCTAAATCCATTCTTTCCGTTCCATGCTACTACATTCAAATGAGCTTAAATTTCCAGGCTGCTTGAGTACATTGTAGCAAAGGGAAAGAAAACAGCCATTAATTTAGAAGATAGCATTTCACTGTTAGTTGCACCAGCTGAGAACAGTAAACTAAGGAAACTCATCTCAGCCCAGGGTGGTCTACAGTATACTTTGTAAGATAAATTAGTTGGGGAAATTTTATGAGAAAAAATTATTAGAAGCTTCCTGTAAGCATTTACGAACTGCATATTCTTACCATAGAATCCACGTATCTTAGCTAAGTATGAATGGATTTTCAGAGGCCAGCAAAAACTGAATTCATAACACTTGCCTACCAAACCTTTACACTTTGAAGTGTAGGAGTATTGGAGCTGTTTGGGAAAATAAATACATAAATAACCAACCTCAAAATAATGCATTACTTTTTTGGGAAGCCTCAGTCTTGTCTTAAAACCCGCTGAACTGCACTGAGGCAGTCATTGCCATGGAAAATTTCAGCACAAAGACCTAAAGATTTGCCAGACTAAAGATCCTGAAAAATGTCAGTCGTCTTTAATAATCCATTGTGTTACCAGCCAGTCTAGTACACATGCATTACAGTCTCATAAAACTAAATTGTGACGTGTTTCCATTATTCTCCATTGTTATATTAATGTAGTTAGCACATGTTAAGATACTTTCTCATTGGAGACAGGAAGGACAACTGGAATTCCAATGATCATAAAGCATATACATATTCTGTCAAAATTCCAAGAACGAAAAGGTCCTTGAATTAAACTACAATGAAAGAGTATAACAATTATTAAGGGCTTGATTTTAAATATTCATCTTTACTTTGAACGGATCCACTGAGTCCTTTCACTTTTCCTTTGGGATGGACTCTTCTCAACATAATCACCTTCAAAGTGAATATAAAGTAAGCGCTGTGATTGCAGAAAAAGGGGTTTTGAGAGGAAGCTGCTACAATTTTTTCCTGGCTATTTTGTTCCCACCAGACCCAAGATACAGGCTTTTTTGCAAATTTCCTCATAGCCACAAGAGCTAAAACTCCTCCCATTGTAATTTTTCAACTTCAGCATTGATGACAGTATACTTCCCTCATCATTCTTAGTTAACCCATACGTTTTGTGCCCAGTGTGCGGAATTTGCCATACAGAAAGTTGCCTGAGAATTGACCTCCAAGGATAAAATACATATTATTCACCTGGTGTAATTCTATAACATGTACTGAATATCTCAAACAGCAGAGAAATGTGCCCAAGGCTACGGTGAGCCAGTCACTGAGAGTGCTGGAACTGGAATTTAGATGTTCCTTGCTCTCACTCTACTGCAATTATTATTTATTTTAACAAGCCAATGATGAGGTCTTTTCAGGACCTTTCCCTTTTACAGCACATACTGTACAAAGATTGAGGGATATTCTGCTCAACAGACTGTAGTCCTCTCAAAGTTTAATGTCTTTTGAGGATAATTATTACCAAGTACAAGGTACAGTATTCAAGAGGAAAACAAATCAGTTTACAAATACTTGCAGTTAAAAACCACTTTATTAAAATGATTGGAAAGCATTCTTGCCTTCCACTTCAGGTGTATTTATTTTATAACTTTTAGTTATTCTTACCACGGAGGTTCTCCAACAGGAAGTTTAAGAGATCCATGTATTGTGACAGCTGCATAAGACTGAAATTCATTTCTTTAGCCCAACAAAATCCCGCAGTATAATAATCTAGCAGAATAGCTTCCTTCAAAGATGTCATTAATTGTTTAAAATTCAGAAACTCTGCCAGCTTTCTGGAAGAGATATCAGAGTAAAAGAACAGGATTTTCTACTTGTAAATTTTCAAAATTTAACGTATGATTATATATCTATTATGACCATATTACACGTATACATGTACATATTTTCCAGGAACTCTGCTTCATCAGTTTATAGATATGAACACTGTTGACCAGAAGAAAAAAAAAAAAACACAACTGAAATAACTAAATAAGCAACTATAGATTTCAACAGACAGTTATTAAATATAAAGATATGACTAACGAAATAAAAATAAAGAGATGAACAAAAACCAAAGAGATGCATGCAAAAAGAAAAGTAAGTGTTTGTTGAGGAAGGGGTTTGGTGAGAAGTGACACAATTAGTCACACACTCGTGTTTTGAGATAAGTTTACAATATTAAAAAGATCTTGTTTCCCTTTAGTCATTATTTTTCATGCAGATTGTGAAGAAAAGTTATACTTTAGAAATAAGGTAAATAATATAAAATTACTTAAAACACCTAACATATTTGTTAGTGGAAAGTGGAATTTGTATTCCACTTTCATAATTGTCAAGGCATTTAGGAAGAGTCTCATCCTATTTTTCTGGTCAACTCAGGAAATTTTCCCACCTACTTAAAAAAAGTAACGATTAGAGAAAAATACATTCCTTTCTAGGAGACCATGATGTTATTACAAATTTATGTTGCTCTGTCCAAACATGGAATTAACTATGTCTTTTATAATAATTATATGACTTTTTCCACATGAAGAGATTATAGAGGATCAGGGCTAGGACTTCAGTCTGCAATTCTTCGAGTGTAACTTTAGCTATGTTTCAGATAGTGCAGTTTTACATTAGAGCAGTCCTTGGTTTCTTAGCAATACCTGACAACACAGGTGCCAGCTATGATCACAGTTTCTCCTTTCATGTAAGAGTGTTTTCGTTCCTGCTTCTCATTCCTTCCTAATAACAGCATTAATCTCAGACCTACTCATAAGGACCTTAGTTTTTCAGGGTTTTCACCAGGCCAGTAGAGATACACTGTCAAATAAAATGACTTTTGTTGTTGTTTTTTAATTAGAGCCTGAATAGCTAAGAAAGTAAAGCATATAATCCAATCAGTTTTGTTTAAAACCATGTGTTCTTTTGTTCTGCATAACAAATTTGTACGGCTGTACACATGCAAGCTGGTTAAAAACACTTAACTATGTACTGAAATAGAAGTGGAACGTGGCCAGCTGAACTTTCCAAGGTTTGAAAGAGTCCATATCCTCTCTTTCTGAAGCCTCTGCCAACTCTGTGTTTTCATAATCAGAGCTTCTCAGGGATTTAGATATTCTGTGATGCTGCTAACAATGCCAGAACTCATCTTTTCAACATTCTGCAAGGCATGTCACTGACAACAGTATCTATAAATGATCAGGAAATCATGGGTAACTTAGATTTCTTAGTTACATTGATTGCTTTTTCTTCCTCCACAGAAGGCTCTCAAATCCTATGGAGTATAAAACTCCGATATATGGTAACACAAGACTTCAAAAATCTCATACTGAATCAGATAATGTCTTCTGATTTTCCAGCCTTAGCTGTGGCCTCCAAATTGCCCTTTTGTATAGAAATGATACACTGTGGTAAACTAACAAAATTTCAGTTCTGGTGTTAAAGACTACATGAAATACCCCAGAACTGTCCCTTTCCATTTGATGCACCACACACTTTATGATTCACTTGTACAGTGTGTATATATATAAGTACACATCTTCACATGATCAGCTGAGACAAAAAAAGGAACATATGATCTTTTAATGTTTTCCTTTTTAATCTTAATGAGAAATTTTCACTATAAATTGTGTCACTAAGTACATTTTAGTCTCCTGTGAGTTGTATGCTTCAGCATTCTCAGAAGAAATGAGTAATCAGTCAAGAGAAAATAATAAATTAAAAAAAAATCTTATTGTTTGTAGGGAAAAATTATATTTCCAGTTTAGTTAAAAAAAAACTCATCAGGTAAAGAATTGTTTTTCATTAAAACAGAGAAAGATTATATTTCAAGAATAATATTTTAATCTCTCAAACATTCTGTGTATTCGGACAGTGTGGTTCTGTTGTTTTGCTTTGTTCTTTCCCCTAAAGCCCGTTAAGAACACCAGCCCTTTGCTTTGAATTCATTAAGAACTTGCCACTGGAGACAAGCTCTCCTGAATTATTTGGGTACTTCTGGAAATCTCATCCTAAAAATATAAGTCTAAGGTTTCAAGCTGAACTTGGGCCTGCTAAATTTAGCTCCTACTAAGCGTTAATAAGAAAAGAGTGTTGCTACAGTGAAGACAACATGGGCTTACTTCAGAAGTCTTTGGCTGTCTCCTATTTCCCCAGTGCACCATAACAGCTACCTACCTCTTAACATTTCCATCCCATTCTGAACTTTTAAAACCTTTCTGATTTTTTTCAGTAGCTCATATTAAAGCATCCTAAATGCTTTAGCAAAAGACTTAACCAAGTGAGACTTATGGAAAAGCTCAGTATTGGCCTGTGTTTATTTACATCTCAGTATTTCACTTACAGAATATTTAGAAAGAATGTAAACCCACAAACCACAACAGTGTGAAGGACCTATCAATTTAAAAAAAAAAGTAGAAAAATCAAAAGGTACGGGAAGCACACTAAAACAAAGTAGATCTGAGATCAATGACATTTCTTCCCACCTTTCGTGAAACATTTAAAATCACAAATGATTTAAATTGAACAATTAATGTGGTAGCTATAAAAAAATTAATCTAACAACTTGTATACAAATTTTAATTCATGATAACATTAACTCTAGTATGGTTACAGTTTCCACTTACTTTTGAAATCCTTCTACATTTTGTTCTGACAAAGCAGTAATTTGCGAAAGAGAAAGAAACGTACGATTAATAGTCTTCTGTCCACCTACAGCATCCTGATCTTGGTCTTCTTCCTACACACACATACATATATATGAGTATAATTTTGAAAGTTGTATTTAATTATGTCAGTAACTTATCTAAATAACATTTTGGTTTTGAGGAAGTAGGCAAGGGATTAATTCACAAATGCCAAAAATGTAACATAGCTATAATTATACAGCAGCAACAAAATGCCCTAAAACATTTTCACTAGGCAGATAGTGCTAGGCAGATATATGGAAAATAGTATTTCTATCTTAAATTCATGTGGGAACGTAATTCAATCTTGTGCTGCTCACAATATGTCACTAACTTATAAGTAAAAACAACAGAAATATAAATGTACAAAACTGCCCAAGAATCTAGATTTGATGGGTAGTACAGTAACTAAATTTTATATTCAATTTAATGCTTTAGGCATTATGGGCACGGATGCACATTTCCATACTACCTGACCTTCCCCCTGTACTTCTTGATTGCACTTTGGGAATTTATTGTCCACATTTGCTTCTTCCTTAAACCAAGAAAGTCCAACATGTTTGCTTCAACTCAATGACACACATAGAAGAGTCTGAGCGTAATGTTTCAGAGAAGGACTGTGTATCCACAGAAGAGAAAGCAGTTCCTTGTAGGAAATACAATGGTGTGCATGTTACATGGGATAACAAACTGATCTTGAAAAAACTATGCAGTGGTCTTCTAAAAAATATTTGATGATACTTTATTTAGTGTGAGTCACTGGACAAAATCACTTCATCGTGGACTTTGGTAAGAAATCTATGAAATACATAAAACACTGGAGAACATAACTGTTTTACTGTATAACATCTAGGAAATGGAATGAGGTGTCAAAGCACATTATAAAATCATCATCTATAAAGATATTCAAAACTACATTTGACATCTATCTGTTGGACAATCTCTAGGCTGTTAAAATGATATGTTGCTGATAATGATTATCAGTAGTTATTTAAAGAAGAACCAATTATACTCTGACACAACCCCAGCAAAGCTCAAAACTATGTATAGCACCACTTTATCAACTTTAACTAAGTCCTGCTGAGATTTGAATATTACATAAAAGGAAATCAATCCAAAACTGTTCTCAAGTTTTAAGAAGGAACTGCTTTGAGAAATGACTTTTCACCAAATGCTTGTATCCAAGCTGGGTTTATCAGCAGTCTACATTGGTGGGCAACTAGATGAGTGAAAAATTTAGCTGCAACATAAAGCACAAGGAGTAGAGGTTAACAGTTTGTACCCTGCCTGGATGTTGGGTTACAAGTCTGGGTAAAACCCAAAAATTATTAACTCACAAGGAAGTGTATCTTCACACCCCCACATCTGTGGAGCTTTACAGAGGCACAGCAAAATGAAGCCTGAACAACATTTCTACATCAGCTTGAGAAAGAAGGGTAAGATTTCCTAACATGAGCCGATTTTAGACTGAAAAGCATTGTTCCGGGCTGATCTTCTACTAAATCTAGCACTGGTCAAGGAGAGCCCGCAAATAAAGCTACACTACTCCCCCTGCTGCTGCTGAACTGCAAAGTATACCTGAAACTCTGGGACAAGCTGAATTACCTCCAAGGCTGATGAAACACGACTTGAGCAACCAATATGAGATTTAGTGGACAGACTAGTTTTTCTCTCTAATTAAGCACAAGTACTATCTCATGCACTTTAGTATTAAAAGTTGTCATTTCTAACTGCAAAGAAGTTAGTCTCAGATAGAATGTTTCATCGGAACAACAAGAACCAAGTAAACGAAGGCTTCCTTCAGACGGTTAGGAACATGGCGCTAGTTTGTTTTTATTAGCAATAATTTGTGCAGTATAAAAAGCAACACTTCTGCAGTCAGCAATATTGATATAACTGAAGTTGCATACCCCATCTAGAAAAACATGAATAAGTAGCTCAACATAGTAACATTATACTATTACTGAAAGATAGTTTTAAATAATTAGGAAAAATAGGAATGCTGTACTGAAGTGACTGCTGGCGTTACAAATCCATTGAAAAATGGATTTTTTTAGAAGCAGCGAGAGCAGAACTAAAAGAATAACTGATTCTGGTTCTTAGGAAACTGAATTAATACAAGTTCATCTCTTTCTCTCAGGATGTGCAATTCATAGGATACGATACTATATCTTTTTGCACCATCATATACACAGCATACAGTTCACTGATTGGTCAGTTAAAACCTTACTGATCAAAATGTTATCATTTCACAGGAATCACCACAGATGGACAGTATAAGATGATGCATTTGGCACTATTAAAGAAAAAAAAGTTTAAGAAAGTTCAAAGCATATTGTTTGTGTTCTCATCATCTTTCAGCCTCTCATCCATGGCTATAAGCCAGGTGTGGGCAGAAGGAACAAGGGGCTTGGAGGACCGAGCAAGGAAAAAGACATTTCCAACCCGTGCACCCCACATCTCCAACATTCAAAGCCACAGTTGTAGCCCAGTAGTACAGGCCCACCAGAAGTCTTTTTTTTTGCCTCCCAGTTCACAGAATCACAGAATCATAGGGGTTGGAAGGGACCTCCAGAGATCATCGAGTCCAACCCCCCTGCCAAAGCAGGTTCCCTACACCAGGTCGCACAGGTGGGTGTCCAGGCGGGTCTTGAATATCTCCAGAGAAGGAGACTCCACAACCTCCCTGGGCAGCCTGTTCCAGTGCTCCGTCACCCTCACCGTAAGGAAGTTCTTGCACACATTTGTGCAGAACTTCCTATGCTCCAGTTTCTGGCCGTTTCCCCTTGTCCTGTCTCCACACACCGCTGAAAAGAGTCTGGCCTCGCCACTTTGCTCCCCACACCTTAGATATTTATAGACCTGGGTCAGGTCCCCTCTCAGTCTTCTTGTCTCAAGGCTAAACAGACCCAGTTCACTTAGCCTTTCTTCATAGGGGAGATGCTCCAGGCCCTCCACCGTCTTTGTGGCCCTCCGCTGGACTCTTTCCAAGAGATCCCTGTCTTTTTTGTACTGGGGAGCCCAGAACTGGACACAGTACTCCAGATGAGGCCTTACCAGGGCAGAGTAGAGGGGGAGGACCACCTCCCTCGACCTGCTGACCACACTCTTTTTAATGCACCCCAGAATGCCATTGGCCTTTTTGGCCACAAGGGCACACTGCTGGCTCATGGCCAACCTGTCATCCCAGGACACCCAGGTCCCTCTCTGCAGAGATCCTCCCCAGCAGGTCATCCCCCAACCTGTACCGCTGCATGCAATTATTCCTCCCTAGGTGCAAGACTCTACACTTGCTTTTGTTAAACCTCATCTGGTTTCTTACCGCCCAGCTGTCCAGCCTGTCCAGGTCTCGCTGAATGGCAGCACAGCCTTCAGGCGTGTCAGCCAATCCTCCCAACTTCATATCATCTGCAAACTTGCTGAGGGTGGCCACTATCCCCTCATCAAGGTCATTGAAGAAGATGTTGAACAAGACTGGACCCAGCACCGACCCCTGAGGAACACCGCTAGTTACAGGTCTCCAACCAGACTGCACCACCAACGATGACCCTCTGTGCTCTGCCAGTCAGCCAGTTCTCAACCCACCTCACTGTCCACTCATCTACCCCACACTTCCTCAGCTTTGTTATATGGATGTCATGGGAGACAGTCCCAAACGCCTTGCTGAAGTCAAGGTAGACTGCATCCACTGTTCTCCCCCCATCCATCCAGCCAGTGACAACATCATAGAAGGCTACCAGGTTGGTCAAGCATGACCTCCCCCTGGTGAATCCATGCTTATTCTTACGTTTGTGCTCTAAGCAACAGCTTAGCAGGCAAAAAGTTGAATATTCCGGAAAAGAAAATATCTGAATTTCCAGAATCTACACAAACTACTTGTCACTGTTTCTTGAAAGGCATCAGGCCATGTTCATCATGTCAGAAAATGCTTGTCCAAAAAGTAATTTCCTCCTGCCTGCAACTGGCTTACTATAGCATGAAGCTTTCCCACCTACACTATATCGATAGGCTGTGCACACTTAACATGCTATCACTAAGGCTCGTCTCATTTTTTGAATTACAAGTAACAAAAAGGACCTTTAGGAAAATTTGCTGAAGTCTTAGTATATACTGTTGTATTGTAGCAATATACGAAGTATGTAAGATCACAAAAAAATATTTTTAAAAAACCCACATACCTTGTACACAGTCTCCTATAGTTCCTTTCAAAACATTACAAGAGTTTAGCCTTGGAAACACATTATTTATCCAACTAATGTTTGTGGTTTAAGCTCAAGAGAGACTCGAGTTATTGTAACTCAGTATTGCAGATGAAGCTCTGTAATCTGCACATCAAAATCCATCACTTTACATGGCGAGGTGAAAGCTCACTGTACATTTCATCACCTGCTCTCTGTAACTATTCCACAGCAACAACATCCCTCCCTACCCTCAAGTTTTAGCTTTTAGGATGCACGTGTGTCACTGCTGTCCGTAGTAAGTGGAGGTATCACATAATACGAAATACAGTTCTAAAGGACTGGTGAGCAACTGTGGGAGAGAAATCACATTATTTAGAAGATAATTTTTTAAAACTGTGTCTCTGTAATTTTAAAAAATAATAATAATAAAAAATAGTGAAGACCTAAAGTCACTTGAATGATCCTGTATTCATGGAAAAATTATTTTAGGGCAGAACCTCACCCCCACTAAAAGTTTATCACCATAGTGATGAAATACTGCTTTGCCTTTTGATGGCTGTCTTTAACCACCACTGAAAAATCAAAGGGAAATCAGTTTTTTGCATGTTCACTGATGTGATGATGAATTTACCTTTCCTTTTACTGTTAACAGCTGTGACTGACTGAGACAATCCAAGGTGATTTCATTCTGATAACACTATCCTCATGAGTTGGAGGGAAAAACAAACAAACAAACAAAACCTCTGCCAATATATACTGTCAGCAATAGACTTAACCTATGTAAATATAGACTACTACAAGAGAATTATTTGTTCCCTTTATCCTTTATTTTCCTTCAAATAATTTTTAGCTGTTCTGAATGCATAATATATTTCTAGCTGTTCAATATGTCACTCCAAGAGCTTTGGGCACCTCTTGTCAACATCATCAAATCAAAATACCAAATCAGATATTTTGAAACAAAAGAACAAGATCCTCCTTGAATTCCTCAGGCAATGTTTACAAATCACTGTGAAACAGAAAACAATAACAAAAGAGTGATAAACAGCAAGCTGCAAAAAGCTTTGTATTAGGGCGGGGAAGAATTCTAAAAATAACCACTCCAGCATCTGCAGTTTTGGTGAGGGCCTCTCCGGAGCAGTAAGACATTGAAACACAAAAATGGAAATTAGCAATAGAGTTCCTGAAAGGAAGCAGGCTTGTCCTTTGGGATGAGACCTCTGCTCTGGCTGAAGATGTTAGTTATTTGCATCTGTTTGAAAATACAGCAATATTCTTTGCAAAATCTTGACTTTCAAAAATATATTCACAAAGGAATGCCTTGCCAGCTCTCTCAAATTATATCAGCTACCTGAAGCGTAAGGAACGAGATCCTTCTGCCCTCACCCCAGGGAAATGAAACTGGACTAAACACAGATAGTTTCCAGTACTGAGCTGGTTCATTTAAAGCTGGCTCAGCTACCTCAGCCTGAGTGATACTGCTGACAGCAGTACAGATGTATCCTGAAACAGTGTTGCATATCAGTTACAACTTTAATCAAAATGGGAATAAAAAAAATAGCAACACAGGCTGTTATTTGTATTATTATATGCATTTTGTTATCAAGCTGTCAAATACTTCAGCAGAAGCAGAAAATCTTGAAGCTGTCTACTTAAACGGTTAAGGCAGAAACAGAAATGCATTCACTGTTCTATATGTTAAAAAACAACAACAAACACACACACACAAAAACCATCACCAACAAAACAGACAACAAACAAACAAACCACTTGTTTGCTCCCGTAATGGTAAGTTAAATTAAATAGTTCCTATTTTAGTCATAGTATTTATTTTGTTGTCAAACAAATGAGGAAGTGCACAACAGCATCACTAATTTCAACGGCATTCAAGAGAGAAATGTGCAGATATACCAAATGCAAAAAATAATATCTATATGGGAGGACCATTACAAACAACAGAGGCTGATGGTGTCCTCTTAATAACAAAATATACTTCAGGAAACATGTGCAATCCAAATGCCCAAGTATATGAGTGACCATGGCATTAGACTTACCTAATGTTTTCACTGCTGCAGACTACTAAATGGAACAAAAAGCATTTTTTAAAAGAAAGCAGCAGCAGGAATTGCTAAGATCGGCATTCAGGTTTTGTAATATGCTTTCTGCTGAAGTCTGAGCAGTTATAAAAATATTTTAATTCAAAAGGAATTTTCTCAAGATTTAAGAGGCAAATATAACAACAGTGGCAAAATAACGTTTGCTATGGCTTATGTACAGAACATGCTAGCTTCAGCCAAAACTGAAAGCTATATAATAATAATAATAATAATAATAAAAATGCACAAATCCACAGAGTTTGCAATAAAAATAAGTCACAAGAGATAGCAGGAATTATCAGAAAGGTACTCTATCATGTATCACACAAACTTTAATACAGAAAATACATGAAAAAAAATCCCATAAAGGATCTTTTTATAAAGCCATGAAGTAATAAAGAGGAAAATTTCAGTGCTACTTTTCAAATCATAGAATCAAAGAATCACAGAATTGTTCAGGTTGGAAAAGACCTTAAAGATCATCAAGTCCAACCCAATCTGACCATACTACCCTAACTCTCTGCTAAATCATGTCTCTGAGCCTTTGGACTGCCTGTCCTTTCCCACAGTGCACACCCTGCGGCCTTTCGCTCGCTGCTCCCAACAGCCACGATATTTACAGATAACACTAATAGAAAGAATACACTAAGAACTGCTTGTGTTTCTTGTAAAGTGTTTGAATAATGCATTCCACATGGAAGAAGATTTATTTATTTCAGAAAACCTAAATATTAAGCATTTGTGCCAGCAGTTGCTATGGCAGCCTCGTGCCAACAGACGCACGCGCTCTATGGTGGTGGCTGTGCCCAGGAAGGGCCCCAGCTGGATTCGGACAGGTAGCCTTCCCTCTGCTACGTGCTATTTTGTGGCAAGGTCACGCAGAAATACACACTCACACTGCTCAATGAAGCATTTATCCTCCAAAAGCATTTTAACGTTCACCCTTTCTTTCTAAGCTTCCAGGAGCTTAGTGAAGACACTTAAATTCAATTAAAAGATCAAGGAGAAGCAAGACAAAGAAGCGAGAGGGTGCCAACGCGTGGGGACAGCTAGACGAACAGCACGGGCGCTGCCTGCCTCGTGCCCGCCGCGGCCCCGCGGGCTGAGGGCTAGCGAGGTGAAACGCAGTGGGCGAGGGTACCTGCCCCGCCGCCGCCATGCTGCCGGGCTCGGCGTCGCCGTTGCCCAGGGAACGGGGCGAGCCCCGAAGCTCCGCCCGCGCGGCCCCGGCTTCTGCTCTCAGCCTGCCGGGCGCCGTGTGGTTTCCGGATGGGGCCGTGCGTGGGGTTGGGAGCGTTTTCCTCGTGGCAGAGGGCTGGGAGTGGGTAGGGGGACGCGGTTATGTGGATGGCACCTTGCAGTTACCCTAAAGGCATTACAGCGTCAGCTCTTGAGACACCATGTTGGAACCTCAGTCCAGCCCAAGAACGCTCCTCGCGTTGTTGTAGGTCAGCCAGTGTAAAGCAGCAGGCTTGTGCTGGGACCAGCACTGACAGATATCTGCACTTATACAGTCATGTTTTATGGCTGATTTAGGAATAGTATAGTAAGGTGAAGGTGACTTAGCAACTGAACTATTCTTTAGGATTTGCAGGAAAAATGTTCAGTATACCTCAGTATTTTTTTTTCCCCTCTTTGCCCTCTTCTGCCTTTTGAATGTGGAGTACTAATAAATGAAGCTGGACAGAAGCAGTTCTGTCAGTTTTGTGTGGTTGGCAGACTGGTAGCAGCAACAACAGCTCAGAGTAATGGCACTTAACCTGCAAGACTGAATAAAGCATTTGGTGGTTGAACGGTGATGAGAACAAAGAAAAAAGACAACTAACTTTGCAAAGTTTATGGAGGTGCTGAGGGAGCTGCTATGACAAAACATTTTTTTTGCAGTGTCCCCAGAAAGGAACCTCTTGGGATTTCTGCAGCTGCTTTGAGGTCTGCTGCTGTTTCCGAGCACTTCTCCACTTTCTGAAGGTTGTCATCGTTGGTGTCTTGCACCATACAAAACACTGAGCGCTGTACCCGTGTCACAAGAGACTCAAACCTGCCCATAACCCACCATGACTGATGTCTGAGATTCAACATATATGCAACTCCTCTTCCTTCACAACAGTCTGACCTGTAATGATACATACACACCAATCATGCTTCCAAAAGGACTCAGGAATCTGTTGGAATGTAGTTGAGGGAGCTGGATCCTGCAGTGTTTCGTAGAATTATTCATAGTATTTTAAAGAATTGCATAGCTCTGTGCAGAGCCCACACTGTGAATTCCTGCAATTTGTGCCATGCTCTGTAGCTGACAACCGTACAGCTGCAGTTACTTCTCCTTTTACTGTGTATATAAATCTAACCAAATAAGAACATTATTCAGAGCTGCATGCACCACACACAGTAAGGTGTAAAAACTGGGGAATTAAATGTGATGTTTGGATGCAGTATAACACTGTATATGTTCATACTGATAATCTAGTCAGTAACAGGTAGATTTCGGATTTAACCCCGCATTCCTCTGGCTTTGAAAATACGCACTGACTTCCACAAGCATTTTTATGTCAAAAACGTAGTGGCTTAAAACCCTTAAAAGGAGCTACCTCTATTTCTCTTATTCAGCATTAAAGGCCTTAGCCCTGGACTATATTCTTTCTTGTATAAAACCCACACTGGACAAGTTCATTGATGCTGAGCACTGATGGATGCTCAGCACACATTTCCAACAGTAAGCTCCTAAATTTCCTATTTTCAATTTTAATATTTAGATAGAATTATGAAGATTAGATATAGGAAAACAAAGAGACACCAACAAAAAAGATTCAACAGTAGCATTAAGCCATTCCTTCTAATTTAAGATGACTCTTTTATGTTTACAAAAGCCACATTTATATGCAAGTGTGAGTATTTAAGGCAGCTCATTTTCATTTCCTTCAAATCCAAGACTTGTAAGTACAACAGAAGTAGTGGTCTTAAAAGTGTGATCTAGTTCTTTTCCTACCATGAGTAGTCATGGTAGATTTTCTGATTGCTGATGGTCACAGACACTTCAGGTCAGAGGAGAAGAAAAGCTCCTCTGTGTAGCTGTGTTATATGAAAAAGTTCCCCGAAAGTGTCTGTTCCAGCATGTATAATTTAAACAGTCCTTATTTGAAAGTCTGCCCTTACAAAGCATTACACAGTAAGAGCTCTTCTACTTATCTGAGGAGCAACCAGAGTTCAAGTTTCTGAGATTGTTTTGCCAAGGCTAGTATCACCCAGCACAGGAGTATCTCAGGGGGTACACTTTCCTCCTCTTCCTTCCGTCTTTGATTAAGCCTCTTCAGCTCACTGTGCCTGGCCCTATTAAGGATAACCACATGGCCTACTTATATTCAGCCCTGACAGGAGGTCGGCGAAGAGCTGGTTGCTCTCCTTAACTTTTGTCAGGTCATTTTGCTAATGATGCTGTGAAGCATGCTATCTTCCTAGAAAGACTTTCTTCTTGCTCAGTTTATCAGGGAACAGACTCACCTCGAACACAGAGTTCCATGTCAGAAGGGGAGGAGAGGTCACAGCTTCACACTAAATATTGCAGGGCTTTGTCGGTGGTAGGCCATCTTCAACTGGGGGAAAAAAAAACCCAACAAGCAATTGCAACAGGGCTCCAAAAGACTCCCCTAAGTCCCTCAAAGTCCTAACCAAGTTGATTGTCTAATTTTTTTTTACTAGTTTGCAGAGGTCCTTGGATTTCAGCAGAAGATGAAGTTTATGCAGAATTCAGGAAAATGAATGACTTTGCAGAAGACTTATTTTAAAACATAAAGTTTTTGTAAACTCCAAGCATATTCACACATCCTCGTGGTTATGGAGGTCTTAGAAAACATTCAGTTGCAAACACGTTTTCATTCACCTTTAGATAAGCATCACTAAGCATAGTAATTACATGTAGGCAAATTCAGGATGAAAAGCAGATGGAAATTCCTATTGGAGCCTTGCTTGTTACATTAGACGTACATACAGCTCCCCTTGCTGCCACCTTTCATGACAACAAATTGCTTGAATTCTTGCCCTGTGAGACAGGGATCAAAAAAACACAGGCATGCATGGAGATCTTGCACACAGTATTCGAGTTTTACTCCCTTGGTAACAAATGGATAATTTGTGAAAGCAACAGTACTTCAGTGTTACATGGCTCTTAATAATGAATTGTGCATTATTGTATATAGGTGCATTAACGTGGCAATTAATCACCCTTTCCTGACTCCTTTGTAACATCCATCACAGATATTTTATCCAGGGAACAGTATTCCCTCTAGGTGATGTTCTTTTGTTTTACATACTGTATATTTTCAGAAAAAAAATTCAGGGCATGATTACGTACTAGAAAAAGAAGCACGTAAATCCTAGGTTGTCTGAGAAACTTGCTTCTAAAACAAAAAGGTAATTCTGCCCTTTCTCAGGCAATGTCTAATTAAAGGAACTATGGTAACAACTACAAGAGGATAACTGCTTCCGTGTATCAGCAGAAGGACGGACAGAACTCTGAATTATTTAAGGAGAGAAACTGCTTGGGCTTCACCATTCTTCATTACAGTGTATCTCAGAATTCCTCCCTCTCTATGTAATTAATATGTAGGGAAAATTTTCATGTGATTTGAAAGTGATTTTAAGAGACTTGTAAGTTTAGCACTTGGCACAGCAATAAGAAAGTGCAAGTTATATTTAGCAAACCATAATTTTTCAATTACTCAAAACAATATGCAGAGCAATGAGAGAAGTAAAACACATACTCTATCAATGATTCCATTATCCTTTCATTATAAAGAAAGGTGGCTCAATGGATAAAAGCAAGTATTAGAGTGATTCTATTCTTGATCTTATCCAAAAAACTTCTATATCTAGTGCCAAGAAATTGGATTTAGGTTCATAGGAATCCTAGAAATTAGATAGAAAAGACTTAAAAGGACATGTAGTCCATCTCCAGGGGACTTGTACTTTTTCCTGCCAACGAGAACTTCAAGAAGAAATATGAATTTATTTAAGCCAGTAGGTCAAGACAGTCCATTACCATGTATTAAACTGCAGAAGTAATGTAAATGGGCATATAACATTTCAGCATACTATCAATATGAACTAAGGAAGCTTAGGATTTTCTCCAAGTACCATCTAGTTCAAGAATCTAAACAGTGAGGGCTGATGCGTAAGATAAAGCAATATGGATAATTCAGTGGGTAGCTATTTCAGTCCATCTAAGTGACTTCTCACAATCAGCGTTCAGACAAGACTAATCCACTAAGAACTCCAAAATTCAAGACTGAGGCAAAAGGAACAGTGCTGACCACTGTGTGACTTTAAGCCCCTTGGGACAGAAATCAACTTTCTGCACCTTAAACAGGCATTCGTACGCCAGTGACAAGGAACAAACAATTTAATGCCAGCTTTAGACTTTTAAGTTTATAAAGAGTGCATAGAAAAGCATTGTTTTGCTGACTGTGAGAGCTATGCTCTTCGGGGGCTAAAGCTGTTTAGTACAGAACATGCCAATTAATGGAGTAAGGAAAATTACCTGAAGAAATGTACCAAATTAAACAATGTATATTCTTAATGGTAATCAGAGATATCAAGTAAATAGAATATTACATTCATATTATTTAATATACATATAATATTAAATACATATAATCTATAGATTAAAGTATTGTTTTATATTATACATGTACGTATTATATATTTATTCTTTCTTCAGACCAATTTTTATCACAGATTCCCATCTCCTGTACATCTTTTCTAAAGATATAAATTACCACTTATTTTTACAAGTTTGCAAGAACTAGAATATTAAGTTCCATGCAAAAGACCAGACATCTGTCTTCACTTTTCATTTAGACAGTCAAAACTTGACTTTTCGGTTTGAACTACTGTTTCAGTCTGTTGGTAAACTAAAGAAGATAAAAATGCACTACCACGCAAAGTAAAGGGCTCAAACTATTATTACATCTTAATAACACAGCAAAGCCTGTGAAAAAATACAAATTCACCGATTCCATTGTTCCTGCCCTTTTGCCCCCAGATAGGAACATCATTTCTTTTAGAGATTTCATATTTTACTTCTTTCATGTCTTTGTGGTGTAGCTCTATTGATATTTTGCTACCTTCTCCATATGATGTTAACTACTTCTTAAAATAACATATAACAGTCTAGGGCAGAAAGTGAAAAATGACATCCAACTGAAATTGCAGGGGGATTTTCAATAGGGAGGCTGTAATTACTGAAGATGCAAGTTGGCTTGTATACTGGAGCTTATGAAAACACCTTTTGAAAAAAATTCCCTGTGACTAAATCTATCTATCTTCAACTTTAAGCACGTCACTATTTCCAGTTTAAACTGACTGTATTTTTCCTTTGTGCTTTTGTGAGCAATGTGCTTGTTAGGCTACACAAACAGCTTCCAAGGTATCTTAGTATTTTTTTCCTTATTTAATATGGACTAGCAAGCCTGAATTACTGAGATATATCATAATGCTTAAGTGATGCCTTGGAGCAAGATCACAACTATAGCAACAATACTTGTAGAGTCTGTATGGCAAGTTTATCACCACTTTACAGAGTGGGGTCTATTCCAGACAGAGCAAAATTTGTTACTTTGTGCAGTCTAGCAAAAATCCTGAGTCCCTTCCACCAGGGAAAAGTAGTAAAATTGGGGTAGATGGTACATATGTCTTCTCTTGGTGTATGTGGAATCTCAGAGTACAAATCCCAGTGAGTGGACGAGCACACTCAAGAAGGAAGAATGTGTCCAAATAGTCTCCTTAAACATTTAAGCATAAAGGTTATTCTGTGATCACTATGCAATATGGTTAAAATTACAGTGAAGCTGTTTGTTACTGCCCTGCCCCTTTTCTTCACTGACTCATCTGAGGTTATGGACTCCTCTTGGCAGAGTACACTAAAGTAAAAGGGTATATATCTCAGTAATCAGTCGTGGGAGCGCTTTCCTTCTGAGATTCTGAATTTGAAATACCTGCTGTGCAAGCAGATGTTTATAGAGAGCTGCACAGAGGAGTTAATGTCCATATTCACATCGAAAAGATTATGTAGTTGCATGTAAAAAATGAATTTGGAGAGCTCTAGAGAGCTTACGTACATTACTCCTTGTAAAAATGAAACTCACTGAACTGGGGACCTGAGGTCAGCACATACATTTGTATTTTTAACTGCGAACCAGCTCTGTTTGTGATATCTTGAGGAACATTCATGGGTTTGTTCTGAAACTGGGGTCAAATGCTTCCATAAGGTCTTTATTAAAGTAATTAACAGATTTAGTTAAGACAGAAACTAAAATTAGGCTCTCGGAGAGTGGAAGTCTAATGAATTATTCTACTCCAGTTTAACCCATTTCTTCAGTTCTTCAGCATCCCAGAGCTCAAAAGTTAAAGACAGACAAAGATGGTACACAGCTCATGCCAGCCAGTATTTCTCTCAGCAAGAGCACCCAGACATACTCTGTTGATACTTGTGACATGTGAGCTATAAAGATCAATGCCGTATTTTGGTCCAGGGGAAGCATAGTTACCCACATGCTTGTCACAGGAAATTTAGAAGCACAATGAAATCCTCGGTGCAGTGTTTCAGAATGTTTCTTGAACATAAGCTTATGTTTTTGTCATTTACTTGAAGAGAAATGTGAAGAAAGATGATAGAAGCTAATGGAATTTCATTACTGTAAAATACCAGAAGTGAATCATCCTCCTTGTTTTAACATCTGTTAACAGTCTTCCCCTCTTTCTCGCAACTGAAACGTGACATCCTGCTTGAGTTTTAATGCTGTTTGGCATCCATGCATATACTGCCAGGGATATTCAGAACTATTTATATTAACAGCAAATATTTTTACTCTGAGGAAGGGAACATATCCTTATTGATATTCAGTAAGTAGCGTATTGTTGCAACCAAGATATAATTTACTCACTTGTCTGACAGGATTACAGTACTCCATGCATTTTGTAGTTTCATCTGTGAAAAATCGAACTTTGATTCTTTTGTTGTCATTTCCCTTAATTCTTTATAAACAATCTGTGGCAAGAAGAGAACAAAATAGCTCAGTCAGAAACTGCTCCCGGGGATAGCATTTGAAAGGACATTATTTAGAGTTAATGAATTAGACTAAGAAGTTTGTCATATTTTGTACACGAGTTGTGAGTCAGACTTTGTATACAAGTGTTTCTTCCATTTCTGTACTTTGTAAAGGCCACGACTTCCTTTGTTCCCTGGGAACTCTGCAGTGAAAGCATTTGTCTTCAGAAGCACAAAGCTTTTTAGGTTTGCATGACAAGTATTTTCAGTCTTCTCCTCAGCCTTTCGGTTTGCTTGGAGCCCAGCAACACACTCGCCTGCTGCAATCCCCACTCATGGCTCCCTGAGCTCAGCCCTGCAGCCACCCACCAAAACACGACAGCATCTCATCACATTACACCAAAACCCAGAGGAGTTCACTGAGCTGAGCCATTACTTACATTATTAGCGATTGGAACTCAAATGCAGTAAAAATGTGAATTCCCAAAAATGTAGAATGGGGGGGATGCTTTTTCAACTGTGATTTTTTCCTGCGCTCCTTCAGCTATCAATTTTGAAACTGCCTTTGATGAAGAAAGCACAAGCTCCAAAAGCAGATTTGGCTTCAAAAGATTATCACAGTCTTTTCTATCCATGACTGACTTAGTTTATCTCCTGGACCCATCAAGCATAGTCTGATGTTTCTCCTACCTCTTGCTTTTGTACTATCACATGGATCATACATTAGTTTTTAGTTACTGCTTTTTCCATGCTACCCAAGCCAACAAAGACATTACTCTTCATAAACGACTATTTAAATTTTAACTGCCTCTGCTGTGTTTGAAAATCTGAACTGTAACTGGATGTTTGATATACAAGGCATATTTTTTTTCTCACAGACACATTGAAAAAATACTTTTTGAAAATATGGAGAAATTGAATGCAGTTGAAAAAAAGTCTTTTTTTCTTTTTGTTCTTTTTCTTTCTTCCTTCCTTTCTTTCTTTTTTTGAAGTAGAACTCAGCTCTGTAAATTTTCAGTGCCAAATGAGAATTTCTAAAAAATCAGAGCCTGCAAATAGGGGATTATAAAGGAAGCCTTTTTTTTCCTTCTTACCTATGCATGTTGCTGTACTCATGAATTCATTTCTACTCTTGCAAATAATGGTAAAATAATCGTAATTATTTCTGCATCAGCCAAAAAAATTCTCTCCATGATTTCATCGGATGTTAATAAAGTTTAAATTGCTACACTAAGTTGATAATATTTGGCTGGCTGTGGAAAAAAAACTGAAACATCTTTTTTCTCTCCACCCTGTATGATTGAAAATATTCATAACCTGATTTTTGGCCAAGCATTCATCAGAGTACATATTGTTAACAGGTGTTGTGTATTTCATTTCCCTTGCACACAGTGTTGGAATGTACAACTGTAATACTGCTCCTAGGAACAAGCAGCATAATTAAAATTCTTTGCGAGTTTGATTTCCTGGGTATTTTCTTCCTTTAAAATAACTACATTGTAAACAAGAGCCAATTTCTTAGATTTGATCTATGGGTTGTACAGCTTATACTTCAGGTTCAAAATGGTGATTTAGATAATAATGCATAACAGCTGAATAGTTATTTATAATAGCACAGCACCTACAGCAGACTGTCAGCTGGAAAAGCAAATCTAAATGCTTTCAAATTCTCTTGTGTATTACAATAGAATTAGTAGTGGCCACTATAGATACAATAGTTAGGGTGTAATGTAACTTTTGTTTCTGATGGCTTGCCATTTTCTCAATTTTATTCCTTTAAGACTGAAAATGTTCATATTTAATGCCAGTCCATATGCATTGTAAAAAGCTCAGGCACAATTTAGCTTTTTACTAATTGTGGATGTGTGTCAACGAAATTAAATATTAAATAGACAATCAAACTCTTTTCTCATAATTTCAAGATTTCCTACATTTCCTAGACTTTTGTACATGCATAATAAGTAATGCAACTTTGCATTCTTTTTCATCTTGATTAATGCTGCTGATCTCTCTGGAAAAATTGGATCTGAAATTTTACAACTATAAAGATGTTTTCTCTCACCTCAGTATGGAATGGGGTTTTCCTATGAGTAGCTCCCATTTAAAACTCTGAAATGTTGCATATGTAATTTCCTTTCATATTTGATTAGCTCATGGATTCCAAAGAGCACTGGTCACTTGTATGATGATGCAATAATTCTGCAGTGATCTGAAACACATACCAAGAAGAAATGTAATAGCTTGTTGTATCAGATCCAGGACCGTATGCAAACTGTCACTGTGCTGAAGTAACCTCAGCCTGCTTAGATGTCCACAGTTCATCAAACAATGTTCAGATTTGCACCAGAAAAAACAACTAGTATGTGGATATATAAAGGCCATCCCAACATGCAAACACTCTAAACTCATTGGATTTTTCAAGGCATGACGGAATTTTCATTTCTCTTATCTATTAAATACCAGTAAGAGTACCTGTTTACCTTCTGAGTGTTACAAGGCATAAGACTGGTAATACACTCTGAGATCTTCAACTGCAAGGTGACAGGCACTGTAAGTACAATGGTACACTTCTATCTGAACAAGCAATGTCATATTAGCATCTAATAACACTAAAAACATAAGCAGAAGTAGAATCATTCTCTAGATGAACAGAAAAATAGTTTTTAAGGAGCTAATTGCTTTAGAGTAGGAACAGAAAAAGAGAAAAGAAATGATTGGTCTTTGATGGAGATAACTGTAAGGGAAGCTGGCAATCCATTTGCTCTGGAGTGATGGGATGATGTCACTGCCTATTAGCACAAGTACTTTCTTTTATAACATCCATCTATTCAGTGTATGACCTAATGTAGCGTACAGCTACAAAATCATCTTTGGAGCACTTCCCCTAGAGCCAAGGGAGTTACTCCAAGAATTAGCTTGGCCAATGAAGTAGTTCATATGCAATAGAAATACTTCAAAAACTTAGTCGGAAAAAGAGTAATAGAGAGATTTGTTCTTGCCATAAATCTTCTTGGCTTTGTGCTAATGTTATTTATCCACTTGAGATAGGGAGGACATTATATGAAGCATGTATATTGTGTAATATGGGATAGTGGCTCTGTAATGTAAACTGTCCATTAGTAATGCAAAGCAACTTATTTTCATCTACTAGATCATTACTGCAATTTTTTCTCCTGGGTTTTGACATGTTATAAATCTTGATGAAGTCAACATTTGTTCTCTTTATCCTTTACTTCTGTTTGATTCGCTCTACCTAAAACGCAGATAATCACACTGTAAAGCCACTGAGAGCTGTGTGATTTCAGTAGCACGGTGCTTCTGCTCCTAGGAACTGGCTGATACCTCTGCAGACTCAGCTTGCCAATCCAGCTGGGGTGGACTCAGATACTCCCCAGATATCCCTCACTCCACCATAAGACTCAAAGGTTTTGAACGGGTTGAACCACAGACTGTGTAAGCCAAGAACTGTGTCAGTGGTTCAGTGGCCATACCCTGCCAGCAGGGTGCCAGAGCATTAGGTGTAACAGCTGCTCCAGAATCCCCTTCCCTAGCAGAAATTAGCGTCTCTCTAGAGTGGCATGAGCCTCTCAAGTACTGGCAGTGATACAGGATAAAGCTGCTTTTGGCTGTTTGGAGAACAGCTGACTCAGGGTCTGACTCACATTCCACTCAACCTCCTTTCCTTCAACTGCATGAATACTTCTTGGCAGTGCTTTGTAAATGTAGCAGTAAGCTATTGCTAGCAGTACATTCAGCATCTTGCCAGCTAATGACACCAAACCAAATGTGACCATTTTCACTAACTCAAACAAGTTGCCATGTGGTAAGTCTGTAGACATAGGTTCACCAGGATTTATTTCCCATGGTAATAATACCTATTTCACAGACTCTCCATATAGCCAGCAAAAAACAAAAGGTGGAATGCAAGCAGCAGCAGCAGTCTAATACACACTTTGCAATGACTTCAGGTTTGGTGAGAATATTTGGGCTTATTAACCCTCTGCCTACAATGCCTATATAGTACAGAAGGATGTCTTCATCAGGTGCTTCTCATCGGTCAATCTGGCTCTGCTTAGTACAGCAGCATCTACATTGCTGCATCCAATTCCTTCCCTGGAAGAACAATTCTACATTTGCTTTGCATTCCAGTACCAGGATTATTTGCACATTATAGATTATTCCAACCACTTTATAAAATAACAGCATTGAAAGAAATAAATGGGGTTGTAGAGCACCTGCCCTGTTTCATTTCCCTCTCAAGATCTGCATCACAGCCAGAAAGGCCCGCTGACTGTATTTCCACACTATGCTTTCTCTACAGTTTTCTTTATCTAGCTATTACTGTTGCCTCCACCACCAAACAATGTTCAAACCCAGATATGTGGGAGCACAAACTGTACTGTCACTATAACCAAGTTAGATGCATATAATCACAAGGTCCACTAAAGACTATGCCTGGTGTCTTATATTCATCCACAGATCTTATGGCATCACAGAATCAGAGAATCATTTAAGTTAGAAGGGACCCTTAAAGGTCATCTAATCCAACTGTCCTGCAATGAACAGGACAGGGTGCTCAGAGCCTAGTCCAGACTGACCTTGAGTCACCAGGGATGGGGTATCCACCACTTCTCTGGGCAACCTGTGCCAGCACCTCACCACCCTTATTGTAAAAACCCTCCTTATAGACAATCTCAGTCTCCCCTCCTCTAGTTTGAAACCATGTCTCATTGTCCTGTCACAGCAAATCCTGCTAAAGAGTCTGTCCCCTTCTTCTTATAGCCCCCCTTTAGATACTGAAAAGCCACTATCAAAGCTTGAATTAAGAAAAAAAATCAGTCCAGTTTATACTCAGGTTTTTTTTTTTTTAAAGGCAGAATGATCTAAAAAATGAAAATAAGGACTTCCATTTCCAACTTTTAATTTTGCCTCACACATTTTCATGGTTTTGGTCAAGTCATTAATAATTGAAGTTCAAAAAAGTGATTTCAACATAAAATAAGCATCCAAGATTTTTAAAAACAACAAGGCACCAATTTTGACTTAAACCTCAAACAGTTTTTAAAAATTCCTTCAAATTCTTGGTTTTATTACATAATAATTAGATGTTTCCTAGATATCTAAGTTCACAAGGATCTACCAAACAATCATTTCATTAATATTTATAAGCCACAGGTAAAGCTATAAAGCTTTTTTCCTACGGGAAGAATTACTATTTTAGTAATGCATTTGTATACGTGTCTGTGTGCATCATGGGAGGTACTTACTGGATTTACTAATCTCTAATCTGCTGGAAGCCTGAAAAATTAATATTTAGCTGGCATTCGTTTATCCAGGAAATGCCGATTAGTGAAATCTTACATAGGAAATATAGAAAAATCATGTGGTTTCATCTTCTCTTTAGGAATGGGATCTGGAGATCTGAATCTTCCTGTTTTGAAGAGCATTTGCAGGGAATTTCAATCAAGGAATTACAAACTTCTGTTTTTCTTTCTTTGTCTTCCATGCCCATAACCCATCCTTTACACTTTGAGTTTATTTTTAAAATGGTACTTTGGTCTTTGAACAGGTTGCAAGTAATAGCTGAAGGCCAGTAAAATAAAATCATTAAACAAACTTTGTTTGTGTGTTGTTTTTTTTTTTACCCAAGATGAATTCCTGAACTTTATTCCATACGTGAATATTGTACTGCCAGATAAATAAATGTAGTCATTGATAACTCAACCATCTTTCCTTCATTGTAATTAGCAAGGGTTATAAAATCTTATGCATATTCTCCACACAACACATTTCAAAATTAACATCAGGGCTCAGCCCAGTTCTGTTCAGACAGCCTTCTGTACAGGCACAGCAGAATTGCCATGTGTGTGTGAGTATCAGTACCTTAAGCAATGTCATACTTCACCTGCAGAAAGGATGCTGGCTTGCTCCTTACTGTAAATACTTTTTTTTTTTCTAGTTATCTGTACCGATCCTTTTTGGCAAGAACAAGAGATAACCACAGCAAAACAGCCAGCAGCCATAACCAATTGCCACATTAGCTAGTATGTATGTAATTTTTGTCTTCAGGCTACAGAAGATGATATATCTGCTCCTTTGCATCTTCCCCCTCACTTTGGTAGGCAGGAAATGCCTTTCTTCTGCTACATCTATTAGTAAAGGTTTGATGAATGATGAGCCTGTACCATCTTGTATTTACTTCTAAGTGGCAGAATCACATTAACTTGTTAGCCCATACCGTTTGGTGGTAGTCACTGTACCACTGAGCTCTCTTCTTTAACTATTTTGAACTTAACAAGCTGCCTGAAAACATGACACCAGATATTCCTAAAGCCGTATTCATTCAATATAGATTAAAGTAGTATGAGCCCATTGGTTACCTACAACTGTTGGAGTCAGTTTGTTAATGGTAATCCATCATATTTCAAATTCTTTGGCAACAGGCAGAGAAACTCTTAAAAGATGTAGTAATTATAAGGCTGCATAATTTTTTTATACTTCTTTGTATAGTATGTATTTTTAAGTGCCCTCTGGGAGCAAAAAGATGTTTGTAGAGATAAAGCTGTAGGGAGTAATACATTCATGCCAACACGTGTAGCTGAACCACCAATTTTGTTTTATTAATTTAGTTGCTGGATTTGTTCCTGATATCTACAGCTGTATTATCCCCTCATAGAGGTGGATGAGTGGGTGGAATGAGGTTGATTACAATTGATTTACTAACCAGAGAGTAATTTTTTCCATTGTTTGTTCTGCAGATTACTAAACATGTGGCTTAATTACAGTTGTCTTGTGTTCTTTTCAGTCCGGTATTGCTTATTTTACTGAGACACTGATTTATGCAAAATATTAATTGAAATAGAAAACAGACTTACTGTGAGAGCTGACATCCATGAAAACATTACCTACTCGTATTTTGCACCAAGTGTATTGGACTTCTCAGAGGAATTGGCATTTACAGCTTAAAGTGGAACAGCATGGGCACCCTCCTTCCAGAAACATTGGTAGTGCACTCAGTGCATGCATTGCATCCAGGAGAGCAAGTCAGACAAAATTTACTTTTTTCACCAGCTGCAAAATGAAATCCTATGAGTTCCTCAAAAATGTGCTGAGGTAGCAGTTCCATTGCAGTGTGATTGCAATAATTGTATGCAACTGTCTCATTAAAAGAAATTCAACTTTATATAGCTATAAATAAGCTACTGTGCTGTTATAATGTGTTTCAATGCCATTAAGTAATACAATAAAGATTCATTGATTCTCTCAATAGGTTGGGTAATCAAAAATAAAATAAAAATCAAGCAACTATATGTTGAGAGATTTTGTTTCTTTTTTAGAGTCATTTCTTCAACTAATCTCTTTGTAATGAATAATTCACTAAATATAAGTAGAAAATAATGTTCTGTCATAGAACTAATAACTCATTATATCCAGGGGGAATGTTTTTATCTCATTTCCTATTCAGGATTTTAATGCAATCGATTGAATTTCACTGTCCCTTTTTAAGAAACCAAACCTAATATATGTAGGTCACTCCAAAAATAATGCCTCCTATTTATTTCCATGGAAATTACAGCAGATACGTAGAGCACAACAACACTATTTGACAGAGCAAATTCTCAGCTACAAAACACTGTTTTTCAACATAGTCCCCATTGTTATCTTTGCATTTTTGCCAGCAGTGAACACGAGCCTGCATGCCGCGCTAGTAAAAATCTGCGTGGCCATCTGGAATGTGACTTGTCTTTCACACTGTTGTTGCCACTGCTGAAATGCACCACCCACCATCTCACTATGCTCACATCCACTGTTGGTCTCCATAAATGTTCTGCAAGCATTGATGAGTGCCATTTTTTCCCCATGGAGGAATTCAACTCCATGTTTTTGCTTCATCTGCACTTCCATGTCAGACGCCATTTATCAGACTGCCCCTCTGCTGCCATTTTTCACATAACAACAAAATGTAATGGAATACTGGTGGGAAGGTTCAAATTCTACTGCCATACCACCACCATCCCCCTCTGATGTATAATAAGTAAAATAATAATTAAAATTATAATAAAATAAATAAATAAAATTGGAGACATTACTCCTTGTACAATTAACTTTATAACCAGATAGTTGGAATACAAAATTAAATGATTTTGCAGAGACACATAAAATCCTTCCAAATATTTTTAGGAGAGAATATGAGAAATTTGTAATCACCACTATTCATTGATAGGATTCAGGTAGCCACTGCAAAATGATCCACATATTTCCTGGGTAACTGTCTCTGTAGTTTAATATTATAAGTTTAAAAAGCAAACAAATGGAAAAACAAAGAAACAAGAAAAACCCCAAAACAACAATAGCTAGTACACATATCTCTACCCTATAGTACATAGATAGTTGTAAAAGCCAAGGCTATATAATGAGGGGAAAGCAGAAGTGAGACACAATATGAAAACTGGCAGAAATATCAGAAAAAGAGAAGAAACTACAAGGGTTTGGATTTGGAAACCACTAGCAAGTCCCTATCAAAAGTAAGAAACATAAAGAAAATCAAAAAGTGAAATTAAAGTCTGTAATGTAAGGAGGTTGGGTCTAGATACACAATTTCTCAATGGTGCCATTTGGCAACCAAAATCTGGGCACACTGCAGTACCACTCTGCAGGGGAGTTACTGTCTCCTGAATTCCCTTCTGCCTGGCCTAGGCTTCACTGAGAAATAGTTTTAAGCACAGAGAAAAACATTCAAAAAATCCAAGAGATTTCCTCATAAGGATCAGAACTCTTGATATTGTTCTGATGCCATAAAGTGGTGTTAATATGAATGTATGTTACAACTTCTCCTTAATTTAGCCTCCAAAGATTTCCAAAGATTCAGAAAGAGAAAAAGAAGAGGGAGGAAACACGAGTGAGGACAATTGCTGAGGATTTAATGGCTTTTTAACTTCAGTAACAAGAAAGATAGGATGATATCATAAGGTTTTGCTGATATCATCAGTAAAAAAAGGGAACAGAGAACTTGTAAGAAAGGCAGGGGAGTCACAGAAGATATGGTTGTCCTCCCCTCCAAAGATAGCTACAGCTGAAATAACCATGGTAAACACCAGGTACTATTGAACATGAGGTTACTTTTAAATGACAGCCACTGCGCACACTGTTTGGTTTGCTTCTGCGAAGGGAGTAGAAGGCACCACGTCTCCAAAGAATGCACTTCCTCCTCCCCAAGGAAGCCAAAGAGGTAAACTCGAGCAATTCTCAAGCAGGGCAACTCCTAATGAAGTTAATGGAGAACTAGCAGCACTGACAAGCAGGATCTGATTTTGTAAACCTTTGAGAACTGTTTTCAAAAACTCTTCAGGTGTTAAAGACTTGCCCTTGTCAATGTCTTGATGTCTTACATCCTCCGAATAGGCTGCTTTGTAGCAGCCTATTGGTCATAGGCTTTGCATAGTACACGCCTAAACCCTTCTTCCTCTTGGAATGAAATTGCAGTTGAGGTGAGATGTGACTCAGTGATACAACATGCATAATGACAATTTTACAGAATGTAATTACAGAAGACAAAAACCCAAACCCATCACAGTCACCCTCACATATTAGCCTGGAGAAAGACAACAGAGAAAGAAGAAGAAATAAAAAACTCCAACATGAATTGTTAATTCAGGATCACAATCTGTACAAAATATTTGAACTGGGTTTTTTTTTCTATTTATTCCCAAACCTATAGTGATTAAAATGCAGCCATAATACACTATGTTGTTCTTTTTTTAATCACAAATGCAATTTATGCAAGTAGACTTGCATAGGAAAGTCTAGGAAATTAAAGTGAATATTTATGTCCATATAAACTTCTTAATGGCAACATTCTTGCTGTGAGCACAGCAGCTGAAGAGGGTGGATTAAATTATTTTGGCCAGATCCTGTTAATATTGTTTTCATTGGCAACATTCCCACTGACTTAATGGGAGCTGGATTAGATCCTGACTTGAATAAAGTACAATTCTCAGATGCATATATAACATAATCACTGATATTTCATATACTCTAGTTTTCACATCTGCTTGCCCTTACTGAGTTTTACTAATACTCTGAAAGCACTAATCAGGCAAACTACATACAAGAGATTTAAGGTGTGCAGTCTTGTGTTTCCAGAATTTGGGGAAAATGCTTGTGTTTTACTCATACTTGGATTCAGAAACCACAGCCCGAATGGTATCCAGCCTCTTGAGTACTTAGATTCAAATCTTGGTATGCTTAGTTCCTCCCCCTGCAGGCTTTGCAATGCATATGAATAGCATTTATTTAAAAGGCTAGGGAATTACAGTGCATTTGGTAGTCAGTAAATGCAGTAGGTATGAAGCTCCCTCTCTCTATTTACAATTTCCATCATTCAAAAATATTTAAAGGATCCTGGTTAAGCTAGGAAGCTCCTATGCTTCATCCCTTCCATCTAGGATGATGATCTAGGTACAGAAGAGAACAAGAAGACAAAGTTGATGTCCTACCTTCCACACATTTTAAGAGGGCATGTAAATACGAAAAGGACGCTGCTTCGTCAAAGGCCTTTCAATAGAAGTAGTGAATGTCCTGACAGCTCCCTAGGCAGTGCGCTTCAATGGCTGGAGTTCTTCAGGCAGATACTACGCCAAGCTTGCTGTCAGCAGGGACAGAACACTGACCATCATAGCAGCGCTTCCAGTTCTGACATTGACCTGGCACATACATCTGAATTTGTTGTCTGCGTTACCAGACATGAAGTCTGATGCCTAACTCTCTGACCTCAGATGTACACAAAGCCCTCTGAGGTCTGGACAAAGGCTTGCAGTCCTCCAAGTACTCAAAGAGAAAAGCCTGGGACACAGGCTCAGTGAGAATAAAGCTCAAGCTGTCCTTCAAGACATCTTGTTCTTAGAAAAAACATAGCCTAAAATTGTGAGCCTGTGCGGTTCCCAGTTGGATCAGGGCTAATGGGAATTAGCGAGGGTGGACTTCGTATGCTCTGAATCAGCCTCTGGTTTTGCAAAGCCAGAGGGAAGTGGGCTTTCTGAACAAGTACTCCAACCTCGTGGAGCTTTATCTGTGGCTACTGCAGGCCCATCTTTGTTTCAGTTTGGGAAAGAATATTACTCCAAATTGACAGTGTAATTTCCTATGCAGAAGCTGTTCTTCAGTATGACTCATCTATGTATTGTATTCCAAGATGTAAGTATGAATCATAGGTAGCTGATGGAAGAATACAAATGAATCTATTCAATTTTTTATTATCATTATTTTTCAAAGCAGAGTAACTCTTTTTTTCTTCCTGGCTGTGAATCTTACTGGAAATAAATTGGATCAAATCCAGCTGAGAAATCTTTACATTATAGAAAGCCATAGGGTTTTTGTTGCTGTTGTTTTGCTAGGGGGTGTGAACATGAGGGATGCTGTTGGTTGAGTTGAATACTTCTTATTTTGCAGTAAGCTTATAGCTGAAGCTTAGGGCAAGTGTTAGTAACAGCAATATAATTAGGATTTTTTGCTGTTTTAAATATATTAAAAGCATAAAAAGGATACTCAGCTGTAAAAAGAGAATACACACACACATACACAAAAGGACACATGACATGGCAGGAAAGATTAAACTAACTCATCAGCTTCTCTCATGGACTATGCCACTTTTCCCACAGTACTGGAAGATGTGCATTTCTGAAAATTGCATGCATCTGTGATTGAAGTGGCTTGGTATCCAAATCCACTTAGTCTCTGCACTGTCATTTGGCCTTAAACCATGACACCTGCATCAATTACACAAATTAGTACTGCTCTGAACTTTAAGGAGTGCAGAACCAAACCTGTGGGTCTAATGAAATCTGACGGATTAACAACAGCAGATACAAAGACCTCCTAATTCGCTATGTTGGAATTTAACTATAGATTTATCTTGTCTCTGAGATTTTGGCCATTACAGGTAATCCAAATTAAATTGTATGGGTTTCTTGATACTTTTTTCCTGTATGCTACTGCTTTTTTTTTTCTTTTTTTTCTTTTTTCTTTTTTTAATTTTAAGACTATAGAATTGATTCAGAAAAAAAAGAGACTATTATGCCAGGCATAATGTCCAAAACTCAAAATACCTTTTCCTGAGCCCCTGAGGCAACAGGACTTTTATTAGCTTGATAAATTAAACTGACAATGTCAGCTTAATATTTGCCCATTAAGAGATTAGCTTGTATTTAACTATATTTCGGAATTCAGTAAATGTCTGCCTGTGCAAACTTCTGCTTTCTTGAAGGGCTACTGCTAGGTCTGATCCCTTGCAAGTAAAGATAGTTTACAGGGTAACTGCCAAAGTAAGAAAACATAAGAATACAATGTTAGATCTAATGTTTACTTCATGATTTTTGAGATGTTAAGTCCTGAAGAGAACATATAAAATGTAAACTTCACGAATCTGGAAATCTATAATTATAAACAGCACCTGAAAAGATTGTTTTTTTCCAGCTGACAAATAAACTTCACTTTTAAAGGAATCTTCCACACAGAGGAATAAAAGCAAACAAAGGGGCAAAAATTGTTCTGTCTTCATTGGTAGAAAACACAGAAGGGTTTTGATAAGTACTTACAATGACTGCACTGTTGACTTGGCATACACATCAAAAGACTGACAGACTTGATTCATGTTTCTGTGTAATACAAACAATGACACAGGAGCCGGATCTGAGCAGCTCTCAGTAATTGAAGGTAGCACAAACAGATCCTAAAGAACAAGCAGTGCACAGTTCCATCGTTAATAAAGAGTCAGCATGGCATGCACATTACTATTTCATGTTTTACTTCAGTTATGTATTTAATTTTAAAACGTCATTTTTGCCTTGGGTCAGGGAATTTAGAGGCTAACTGGTACAGTTGCTGCAGAAGATATCACAAAGCTCTGATTTCTTGTAGCTGGTAGGGCATTTCTGCAGCAACTGGTATTTTACATAGATGATCTGCCTTCCATTGCTGCAGTAGTGAAGATGCGTTTGCAAATGAATTCATGTTGACCCTGTATATTTCAAGGCAACAGAACTGAAACATGTCTAGCTGCAGTAGCTCTCTGTAGTCATTTCACTCTGGGGAGTACTGCTCTAAATAATACAGTACCACCAGTTCTGCTTTTAAATACAATACTGTTTTCACTGACGCTGCAGCAAATGAATAGAAAATTACTAGCATGATAGCAAATAGGTAGGTCAATATATAATGCTTTCATTTTCCAGATGTCTGAATTCAAACCATCTCCTCTAAAGGTGTTCATATGTATTTCAAATTAATAATGTATTTTCTTGTTGCATCTTACTAAAATCTATACCAGTATATCATTCATACTGAAGTCAGAGGCAATGCAGATTTAAAAACAAGAAAATTGAGAGCCTCAGTATTTTGTGAGGAGAGGTTCCGTAGGAAGGATAAGCTAACAGTTTGTAATGCAAGATTCTTTACTTGGTTCACTTAAGACTGATTAGTTCTGCTTTCATCTCCAACATGCTCAATCTTAAATTGATTAGGTAAACCACTGTTCTGAGATACTTGGGGAAGGTGAGGAGAAAAGGAATTCTTTCTTGAAAGAGAAGATATGTGTGACATTAAATGCTCTATATGTAGCACTGATTAGAAATATAAAATTTCAACTTCCCTGAAGTTCAACATATCTTAAAGTGGGCATTAAAGCCATTTTTAATGTGAAAGGAGACAGAAATCAAAGGCTTTTAAATCTTCCATGTATGCTGTCTTTTCACAACAAAGGTACAGGTTTTAACTAAAGGTTGTTAAGTGTCATGAAAAAGTTTCCCCTGACTGGAAAATGCAGTCCAGGGCTGCATTTAAAAAGAAGAAATTCCATTGTTTGAATTGCAGCTAGCTTACATCACCATCATCATTTGAAGCAAAAATAAGTTAGCTTAAAAATTTCTATTGAAATTAAAATTTTGTCCAGGGGCTTTCTGTTCCTTTAGTAAGTTCTATGCCCATTTTCACTGAAAATTAGTTTAAACAAGTCCCTGATTTGAGTGCTCCAGCATTTAAATCTGTGAAGAACTCATTCAGGTAAGCGCAGCCAGGAAAGCAAAGCAATAATCACATCTGGAGGCAAACAAAGCATAAATCACCATGCTGGCAACCAGCCAAGACGGTAGGGGACAAGAATAAAAATAATACTGAAATAGCAGTACAATATTCTAACCACATGCTGTTAACAAGACAAAACAACGTCGAACATTATTTCTATTGTCACAGATCATTGCATATTAGTAGGAAAAAAGAGTGGAGACTTACAAGCAGAGAGTCAAATTCAGTTGTGGAATGACATGGAATAAGTCCTTTTATAGACAACAGGAAAATAGCACTTCTTTACATCAAAACCATGCTTAACCCAGGTACTCCCACTGGGGGAGATTAAGTATTCAAAAGTTGGTATTTCCAATGACTGCTTTATTATATTCCTGATTTAAAATACAACCACACAAATTCAGAGCAAATCAGGCTGGAATGGTAGAGGGCACTTGGAATGCTGCACACACCGGTGACAGTTTAGTTTGTCATCAAAAAGGAAATATAACTACATGAGATGAATGTCAAAACACTTCATTATGTAAAGATCTACACGATGCATAAAATTATTACCAAGTAATGTTCAAATCTGAGCAAGGTACTTCAGTCCAGCTCAAGGATCCATTAGTTCAGACATTGCCAAGAAACAAAAGGATAGTTTTTGCTAGAAATAAGTTTTAAGGAGTTAAGACTTTTATATACTGATCAGATCAACACAAAGGTAAATTCCCCTATGACAATCTTGCAATCGGCAGTATCAAATGCAAACTATCATCATTCCCTCCACTCTAGAAAAAAAACCCCAGCAAATTACAACAAATTTCTCTGAAGGTGATAATGATTAAGGTAGAGTTTAGTGAAGCAGAGAAGGCATATTTACAGACAGCATTAAACGCCAAAAAGAAGTGCCAGGCCACCCGATACCACAAAACAGATTTAAAATCAATAAGCATAAATGGATCCGAAGTGGGAGGAAATTAATTTTTGCTACTGTCTTACCATCTAGGTCCTCAGAACAACTTAGATGATGCTAGTTTAATGGAATGAATCTTTCTCTAAGGGGTTCACGGACACTTTTTCTTAACATGCACTACTATCAGCCTTCAGTTGAGCCCTTTGAGCTCAAAGCCACATTTTGTGAATAATAGTACAAAATAAAAAAGTGAACAGATCTTCCTTTGCCTTAGCAAAGGATGTGCTGATATAGGAGGGCAAACAGACTCTGCAAAGCTGGTCCCCTTATGCTATAAATTCCATAAAACTAGTTTCTGTGCAGGAAACCACTGTACAACACGCTTGGCAGGAGTCTGAGAGGAAGAAACAAGTCCAAAAGCTGGGGAAAAAAAACGCTTAAGAAGTTTGATGAAACAGGATGAAAGCCCAATTGATGAGACACACTACTTATGTTCCTGTCAGCCTAAAGAAATTTGCTCAAGCACAAAGTATGTACGGTGGGCAAAGGAAGCATGCAGTTAACTGCCTGATGAGAAAGGGAGGCAGAGCATTCATCCTTTCTTCTGTTAGCCAATTGCTAGCAGTGGTGTGACATGTTTAATCTTCTGTTTTCTTCAAGAGCAGATAAAATTGAATGGAATTATCTTCAGTCCTGCTATCCTGCCCTGGTGAGGCAGCACTAAAAGGATACTGTCACTGCTTTGGGGAGCCAACCTTCTGCGCTTCTGCTGGAGCGTTAGTCTCTCTAGTGTCCTTAAATTTCTCTATCAAGTATCAGAGAAGACACTGAATATGTTGCTCTGAAGTTGCTTCTGTGTCTGTGTGTTCCTGATCTCAGTTTTACCAATGCAAGACAGTTGTTTTAAGCAGGCAATGCAAATTCCTCTCAAAATACCAGCCTTTTCACAACACTGTTTTCCTGCCCTCTCTGGATTGCACCATAGCACTGTAACCTCATTCTTTTCTATGTCACACGGTAATTAATAGTGTTAGACATGAACATTACCAACTGCCTCTTAAAAAATTATTTCAGAAATCCATTTTAACTTTCCATTCATCTGTCCCTTCCTAATTTTGTAATACCCCCCTTTCCCTACCACAGCTTTATGAGTCTGCTCACACTCGCTTCTAATATGTTGTCTTGCAGCCAGTGTTGATCCATGATGTATAGGATAGAGCACGCATACCTACCCCGTGACCCAGCACAGCTCCCACTGCAGCCCACCCCCTGCCCTGGGCCATCATGGCAGTGGCTCTGCCCTGCTAAGTGGCCCGTCCCAGCCCCAGGTGCACAACCATCACCCAGCACCAACCAAACATGGGTGTGCTATGAACACATTGGGCTGAAACCAGGGCGTGGGACACAGTGCAGTGCTAGCTCAAGTTATGGCAAAGAAGGTTATGGATTTTGGATTTTGATACGTTGGCTAAACACAGTCCTATGAACAGCAAAAAATATGCAGCTGTGCTTTCTGTTTCAATAAAGGAATGTGAGAATAGGTTTCAAGACTGAAAAACAAAAGAAAACAAAACAAAACAAAACAAAACAATTTTCTGGTTGACTTGTGACTCCATTTTCAGTTGACATAAATACAAAACTTGTGAATTTTCAAATGGAGTGTATGGAGTTGCAATCCAAAATGTGATCGTGTCTCTTTATCAGACTTTTATAAGCCCTCTCTTAGAGGTTTTCTCTCAGAGAAAAATGCCTCTCTCTTCACAGTCACACCTTATTCATGTCACCACTTTTGGCAGTGTGTACATTTGTGAACAACTTTTTTCAAGGATGAAACAGAGGGAGAGTAAAATTTCATTAAAAATCTCTGACAAACACCTTGAGAACTTGCTATGAATAGCAACTACTGCCATGAAACCAGACAGATGTGTTAGTTTCACAAATACAAGGTCACATATCCCACTAGTTCTGTGTTTTTGTTGCTCTTTTTTGTTTTAATAAAAAAACATTAAAATTAAAATAATTTTTGTCACATATACATTAACGATGTTATATATTTTATGAGGGCTGATCTGAAAATAATGCCTCCATACAGAAGAGGTTATATCTGCATGGCTTGCTTAATGGCTTGCACGTTTCACATTCATGGATAACCTGTGCAATAGCATCCATAGTCAAGTCAATCCCCTCAATCTCAAGTGCATCTATAGGTTGCATCTCTTCCTTGATTTCCTGAAGTGTCATGGGCCCATTGAGCTAGAAATAGTTCACCCTTATGTTGCCAGTCTAGATCTACCTGAACTACTTCAATCCTAGCTGCCCAATCCACCTGCTGGTTGTTCTGATGCTCTTCAGTGGCAAGACTTTTGGGTATGTGAGCATCTATGTGACATCTTTACAATCATGCTCTCTACCCGGGCAGTGATATCTTTCCACACTGCAATGGCCCAGATAGGTTTGCCTCAGCGCTGCCTGTTGTTCTGCAATCTGGTCTAGTGGAAGGTGCTCCTGCCTATAGAAGGGGGGCTGGAACTAGATGATCTTAAGTGTCCCTTCCAACCAAACCATTCTATAATTCTATAACTACGGTTGAAATATAAATAGGGAGAGGCCTGGCAGGTGGATTATATCACACTTCCACAACCCTAACCCATAGAAAATGCCATGTGCTTACAATGGTGGAAGCAATCACCAGATGGCGAGAAACATATCCCATGATTCATGCCACCACCTGAAATACTGTTTTAGGCCTCAAAAAGCAAGACTTATGGTGACATGGCACCCCAGAAAGAATTGAGTCAGACAATGAAACTCATTTTCAAAACAATCTCTTAAATACCCGGGCCGAAGAGCATGGCATTGAGTGGGTATATCACATCCCCTACTGTGCACCAGCGTCTGGAAAAATGGAACAATACAATGGACTGTTAAAGACTACACAGAGAGCAATGGGTGCTAGAACTTCGAAACACTGGGACACACATCTAGCAAAAGCCGCCTGGTTAGTCAACATGCAAGGATCTGACAATCACACTGATCCTGCCCAGTCAAACCTCCTGCGTACTGTAAAAGGGGATAAAGTTCTGGTGGTGCACATAACGAACATGCTAAGCAAGACAATCTGGGTTATTCCTGCCTGAGGTAAAGGCAGTCTTATTCATGGGATTGCTTTTGCTCAAGGACCTGGATGCATGTGGTGGGTAATGTGGAAGGATGAGGACATCTGTTTTGTACCTCAAGGTGATTTGATGCTGGATGAGAACAGACAATAATTTAAATTGTGTATGTTAAATAGCTACATAATACTGTATGTCATCATTATTATGACTGTTATATGTCTTGTTAATGGTATTACAGTAAGAACTACCCAGGTTAAAGAAGAATGAAGTCTGATGGAACCAGAACTAGCTTCTGCATGCAGTAACTCAACGCTGTGAATTATCCCTCCTGCACTGAAGAACTGTTATGACGAATGGAGCTTAAAGTTATGAACTAAATGAATACCATGGACAAAATAAATGGATGGCCAATAGACTGTGGAAGCAATATGTGGGTATATATATGTAAAACAACAACAAAACAAAACAAAACAAAAAAAACCAAGACAGATGATGGTAATTAGTTAGGATGCATAGAAGTTGTGGGACCTGAACATGATCTGAGGAAATCCATGACCCGAGGAAATGGCCACAAGTTGTGCCAGAGTAGATTTAGATTAGACGTAAGGAAAAACTTTATCTCTCAGAGAGTGGTGGTCAGGCACTGGAATGGCCTGCCCAGGGAGGTGGTGGAGTCACTGTCCCTGGCAGTGTTCAAGAGGTGTCTGGATGAGGAGCTACAAGATATGGTTTAGTAGCTTGTGGTAGCAATGGTAATGGGAGGACAGTTGGATTAGATGATCTTATAGATCCTTTTCAACCTTGTGATTCTACGATTCTATGATTTTATGATGAAAATGGTAAGGAATAAGGGGCCGATAATGTCTTAGTTTCAGCTGAGACTGAATTGTTCTCTTCCATGTTTGGTATGATGCTATACTTTGGTTCTAGGAGAAAAAACAATGCTGATAACACACCAGTGTTTATAGTTGCTACTAAGCAATGTTGTACAGAGCCAAGGCCATTCTCAGTGAAGGGTCCAAGGAGCTGGGAGAGAACAGAATTAGGACAGCTGACTTAAATTGGCCAAAGGGATATTCCATACCATATGACATCATGTAGATGGAGTTTTGAAGGGGGTGGGAGCTCCGCTTTCTCTCTTCTGCTGCTTGGAGGGCTAACTGGGCATTGGTTGGGAGGTGGTAAGCAACTGCTTGTGCATCACTTGTTATACACATTCATATATGTATATATATACAAATATATAGTTATAACTTTTATCCTTTTCCTTTTCTCTGTCTTAGTAAATAGTTTCTATCTATCTCCACCCACAATTTCTACATTTTTTTTGCTCATTCTCTCCCCCATACCACTGGGAAAAGGGAAGTGAGTGAAGGACTGCGTGGTGCTGAGCCACCTGCTGGCTTAAACCACAACATCTGATTTAAGAACACCCAGCTCCCATCAGCAGGAACTGCTGCCTTAGAGCCCTCAAGAAGATGAGGAGCATTGCAGGCTCATATCATTATCCTTCTGCCTCCATCATACCCCCAAGTATCCCTGAGAATAGATAAGCACCAATTTTCTCTCAGCAAGGTGATCTACAACAGGAGGAATCCATACCTACCCACTTCTCTGTTTTCTACGTCTATAATAGCCCTGTGGGTATTTTACCCAGAGCAATAATCTGACCATGCTGCCAATATTTGAGTATGTACATCAATCATAAAAAACAAACAAACCAAGGTTACAAGCTCAGCTACATGTGACAATAATGCCAAACAGAAGTTTGTCATATCCCATCCCTTTGCTTTCAACACCTGATTCTGATCTTTATGCCAGTTTTACTCATGCACAACTAGTTTGGCATCAGCAGAGGTAATACTGATTTGCAGCAGCAGGCAATCAGAATAAGACTCTTGTTTTTCCTTGGCAATACGTCCCCAGGGAAAGCTTGTCCATCTCCAGCAGCTGTTGCTTTTCTACATCTGTCTAACTTTCCTTTTTTATGTCCATTTTTCAAGTGGTTTTTTTTTTTTTTAATGTCAATCAGCGTGAGATAGTATCATTCAGTTTTCCCTCTTGCAATCAAGTTTTAGCAATCACAGCCAGATGTTGTTTTCATTACAACCCCAACCCCTTTTTAATAAAGTTTCAGTGTTTAACTATCAAAAGCACTCTTTCCTTTCCTTTCAGTTTCCAGATCTTAATACTTTCATAGTCTATTTCATCCTGACAACCTGTCCATCCATAAATATGACGTTTGATCACCCCTGAAAGTTTGCCTTTGTGTCCTTCTCACCTTCTTTTCCTCTTTGTTCTGCATAGCGTACTTTATCCTCAAATGAGGTCAAAATACTACAGTGCATTTCTCTACCTAAAGAAATTTAGTTTGTTAGACACTAGGTGATTTTATGTAATAAAATACAGACAGTTCTGTATCTAAGGAAATGTTTCTATAAGGGATGCAAAATAAAATATCCTAAAAACAAAACCACAGCTTTACACTGTACGTTGTTCAGGGATATAATCTTATCACGGAGAGAAGAAAGAGTAGAAGTTCAAACTCCTCTCTGCAGAACAGGGGGTTTCAGACATATGTCTAACGTTCAATGAAATCAAGTAAGCCTAGGGCAGGCATGAGTAACAACTAAGCAGAATAAAATGTATCTGAATGATTTCATGAACTATGTAACCATTTCTGTCCTGAGTACAGTCCAAGTTTACTCTCACCAGTTCTAAAGCAAAGAAGAGGCCAAGGCCAAGTCTTCATTATTGTGCATTTGCCAACTCATAGCAGCTGAGCAGTGACTACATTTTCCTGAAGGAGCTGTCTGGCTCTTAGAAATGCAAGTTAGTGTAATATGTGTCAGATATAAGAAAAAGGTTTCAGAGCAAATTCTGAATTCAATTAGATTACAAGATTAATTCCTAAATGGTGCTATATATGAGCAGGTCTTTCTCATATTATATTTCCTCTCCACAGAATACAGAGGTTCTTATTTAGGCTCCAATCTTGCAACTCAATACACATGGCAGTTATATCCAGGATAGGTACCTACTTCCAATGAATTAACAATACAGGCTCCATCCACATAGAGAAGATTGCAGTTAAACTTACCCTGAAGTAAATTTATATTCTTTCAAAATGAACTTGAAAAGGATTGAGATTTAAACTGTAATCAGCACTAGGTTTACTCTGCGGTGTTTTGAAGAATCTGGCATATGAAATCAATAGGAAATGTGACAATGAAGGCATTTGTCATCATGCACCTCTCCATTACCTGCATTGTGCCAACTGCTGAAAGGAACGGAGGGTGCCTAACAGCTGCTAAACAAAGAGTAGGCTATTATAGGTTTACATGGTTTGTATCAAAGATTCCTCCTAAACTTTTACTGGAGACAGAAAACTCATGTTAAATTGAAATTCAAATCACGAGCACATCAGTGAACATGACTGAATAGTTAAGTAAATTACTCAACTCTCCTTTTCAAAATTCTATTTCAATTTCAACTTCTGCAGTTTCATTCCTAAGAGCAATGACATTTAACAGGACTCTTTAGATCACTTCTGCAATGCAGCGTCCTAATTATAGTAAACTGTCTATGTACTTCACCAGCAGCTTGATGAAATAGAAGGGAGCTTATAAGCAGGAGGGGGATTGACTTTTTACACGGTCTGATAGTGATAGGACAAGGGAGAATGGATTTAAACTAAAAGAGGGGAAATTTAGATTAGACATTAGGAGGTAATTCTTTACTCAGAGGGTGGTGAGGCACTAGCACAGGCTGCCCAGAGAAGCTGTGGTTACCCCACCTCTGAAGAAATTCAAGGCCACATCAGATGTAGACCTGGGCGGCCTGATCTGCTGGTGGGTGGGTGGCAACCCTGCCCATAGCAGGGGGTTAGAACTGGATGACTTTTAAGGACCCTTCCAACCTAAGCCATTCTACGATTCTATGAAATTGATGTGATTTTTCTTTTTGTTAACAAAGGAAGCAAAAAATTAAAGCCATAGTTAGACAGCTTGGGAAACAGAGTTGCATTATGCTTAGGACCTCTGATAAAGAGAAAATAAAATGTTGAAGGGAGTCCTAAAGAAACAGAATACTAGATGTTAGTACAACTGAAACATATATAGTCCTATAGATTCAGGTATATATTAATGTATTTTAGAGACATCAGTTAAAAAAAAAAAATAGTACCTGATTACATTTACTTGGTGCTGAGTACTCACATTTTTATACAGAAATGACATAATACAGAAATGCAGCCTGTGCAGTCAAATACTCTCAGCCCACAGGTCATAATGAGAAGAAAGCTCTAGCTGTGATCCACCTCTTGTGGTGAACTGTACATGAAAGTTGTTGGCCAAATCCATTGCTTGGAAAGATAAAAAGAGCTCAGTAGCCATTTGAATAGGATGCAGAACACATCCTACTTGCACCGTCTCATTTCTGCAGGTTTGTCCTTGGGTGCAAAATCTATATCAGCATTTTGGGTAAGAGCAACTGGGACATGCACCAGCTCCCACCTGGAACCAAGACACTGTGTTCCCTGGTGCTTGTAACAGTCTGCTGAACAGTCAGGGTAAACTTTCTGGCATGGACGGCAACTAAAGTAACGGGGTGGATTAATAGGTGTTAGAAGAAAAATACTGGCCAGCAGATGCTTCTTGGAGGTAAGAAGGAACACAGCCTATGTTGCTTTTGCCTTAGCTCCCATTTATCTATCTAAAATTAACAGTAAACTTGGTTAAACTGGCATACTCCCACTTTCAAGACAAGCTTCAAGGGCCCACTGTTTCACAGCCCTATTTGCCTGTACTGTCACAAGGCTACAAATTCACTGCTTAAAGTAGCAGTGATGAGCTTTACATTCCATGTATCTGCTGGCCTCTCATAGCCTTCCCCACTGTACAGAAGGAACTGAGAGGAAAGGAAAATCACAATTAACGTATCTGGTAAATATCTATTACTGAATTTTCTGCATAAACATTTTCCATTCCACTATTTGTTTTCCCTTTCAAGTTCCAAGCTTGAACACGTTTCTCAAGCATAACTTGCTCTACAGGCAATCATGTGTTGTTGGGGAAAAGATTTTAGGCCATGAGTCCTACAATCATATGAATAAGGAAGAAAAGTACAGTGCATGAATAACTTTTCAAGATAAGGAACAGAGCAAATCTTGTATTCCATTTCAGCCTATACATTGCTATCCATTTAAGGAGGTCAAGATAGGTATTTAAAAACAATATTATTCTCAAATGCTGAAAGATGATCCTAAGGTGTACATGAAAGAAGTTACAAGAGATGTTTTCCCCTCCCTTTCATTTTTCCATTATCATGTTATTTGGATTAGTGATCGTGGTATTTGGACTCCCTCACAAAACCAAAGATGTCCAGAACTGTCACAAGTTTTCCCAAAGTTCATGTCTCTGAGGTACTTTTTCTTTCTGATGACATTAAAGATGCAAACAGAAAATTCCTATTGGCCATATGTCTGAGGAAGTTCAGTAGGGTAAATTATCCCAGCTAAATGCAGAAACAATTGGTTCTGGCCCTATGAATCTAATGTTGGGTTGGTTTTTTTTGTTGTTGTTGGTTTTTTGTTTTTTGTTGTTGGTTTTTTGTTTTTTGTTGTTTGGTGGTTTTTTTTTTTTGGCTAATTTTCTCCCTTTCTGGGGACTAGCCATTACAACTGCAGACAAAATGAAATCTCATTTTTTTTCAGTTCTGCTTTCTGTTTTTTGAGTGTGGCAAATGAACTGCCTGCTGAAAGCTGCTAGAGACAAAAAATTGCTGCTATGGGGCAGTCCGTACTATAGAGGTGGGACGCAGAACTTGATCAAGATAACATCAGTGCCACTGGCACTGGAAACCAGGCTGAGCCTCCACTGCTTACTCAACAACAGCACTCTTGCTTCCTCCGCTTCTTTCCCTTGCAAGGACACTGTACTAAGTAATTCTGTAAGTAGAAATTTGAAAGGGGCTTTGTCTTCTCCATCCCACGCAGAAGCAAAAGTGTAAGGCCAGGCAGCAGTGATTCAGGTACCATACAGTTTTTCAGGATGAAAACTGTTGGAGACTGCTGCTGTACTTTCTCTGGAGCTCTGTTCTTTTTGCTATTGAGAGAAGATAAATATGAGCTCATTTCCCACTGAAGCACACAAAATATAAAATAAATATTACCATATATGGAAAGGATTTCATTTCCTGTAACAGCATCCAAACACCCTTACCAATGTTTACTTCACTACACCAACTCAATTTTATTCTTGAGTAATGGAGTCAGGTCATCAATTTTACAGGGATATTCTCCCAATGAGCTGTCAAATATATGCAAAGATATTTCAGCTGGTGTTACTGAGCTATTTGCTGGCCTGCCTAAGCTGCAGTGCATGAAACACAGGCTTAGGATAACTAGCTCAGCATGGTGCTCCCTGCTCAAATGTAGAATATATTGAGCTGAAAGTGTTATAGCATTTGCTTAAATATCACATTTCATCATAGAATATCTGGAGTTGGAAGGGACCCATAAGGATCATCAAGTCTACCTCCTGGCTCCACACAAGACCACCCAAAAATCAGACCATATGACTCAGTTGTCCAGACATTTCTTGAACTCCAGCAGCTTGGTGCTATGACCACTGTGCCAGGGAGCCTGTTCCAGTGCCTGAAAACCCCCTGGTGAAGAACTTTTTCCTGATATCCAACCTGACCTTACCCTGTCTCGGCTTCATGCCACCTCCTCGGGTCCTGTCACTGTCACCACAGAGCTCAGCGCTGCCCCTCCGCTCCCTCTGGGAGCTGCAGCTTCCAGGAGGCGTCCCCTCAGCCTACTCTCCTCTGTGATGAGTACACCCAGGGACTCAGGCACTCCTCATACATCTTCCTTCCTAGATCCTTCACCATCTTTGTAGCCCTCTTTTGAACACTCACTAACAGTTTTACTTCTTTTTTGTAATGTGGCACCCAAAACTGCACACAGTTCTCAAGGTGAAGTTGCACAAATGCAGAGCAAACCGGGACAATCCTTTCCCTTGTCCGGCTAGCAATGCCATGTTCCATGCACCCCCAGGATACAGTTTGCCTTCCTGGCTGCCTGTGCACACAGTTTACTCATGTTCAATTTGCTGTGAACCCAGATCTCTTTCAGTGAGACTGTTCTCCAGCATCTCATCTCCCAGCTGTTATGTATAGCCAGGGTTGCCCCTTGCAGGTACAGAATCCAGCACTTGGCTCTTGTTCAACTTCACACAGTTGGTAATTGCCCAGCTCCCTAATTTGTCTAGATCTCTCTGCAAGACCTCTCCACCTTTGACAAAGTCTACAGCTCCTTACCAATTTAGTTTAATCAGCAAACTTGCTCAGAACACCTTCTAGTCCTACATCCGAGTCATTTATGAAAACATTAAAGAGAACCCCACCAGTGACTGGCCATCAGCCTGATGTAACTCCATTTACCATAACTCTTTGGACTTGACTCGTCAGCCAGTGAGCTGATCCTGCTACTGACCTTGAAACAGTGATCACTATGATAAACCAAGCCTAAATTCTCACCCTGCATACCCGACTCCAATGTTACTCTGCACAATTGCCAGTGCTTGCTATCTCCCAGGTTGCTTTGCCGTCCAGAGGGCTCTCTGCCATGCCTCCCAGGGCTGTCCCAACCCTCCTCCCTTCCAAAGGCGTGAGACTAAAATGGCCCTGCAAAGTTGGAAGGGAGCAAGACCTGCCTCTTGCGCAGTTAAGGACTGCAAGAGAAATGGGCTGCTGAGTATCCTTACCCCAGTTCTGCTTCCCATCTTCTGGAAAAGACCAAAGATGAGGGAGTGAGGAGACAATTTTCCTAGATTTTGAAATGAAATGCAGGCCCTAGACTGAATCACTGCTACTCTCATCTTATGTAATCATCTAGCTACTTTGCACCTGCCCTGCCTGTCCCGAAAAAATCAAGGAGTGTAAAGGAGGGCATTCGGCCCTAAGCTATTATTTTGCTTTAAATCTTTTTCTAAAGAATATTCATTTCAACAGTTTGATTTTTCTTAGAATAGATTATATTAGCTGCCTCTTGCAGGTATAACACTCCCTGTTTTCATTTCAATACATTGATTAAAGGTTTCAATAGATTAATTTTGGTCATTTTAACTTCTTTTCTATGGAAGGTGGTAAAGGTGAGACTGAGGAAAAAGAAAAAAAAAAAAGCCCTGAAAACAGACTTACATTACACTTTTCTATAGTAATATAATAAAATTTCAGTCTCCAAAAAAAGTTGGGATAGTAGCATACTAGGTAACCCACATTCATCCCGTGTATGAGTATCGAGGCACAGCCTCAACGGGGAAAATAAAGGTCAATCCCTGGAATGATGCTGCTTCAGATCAGGGATGGCCAAGAATTGGAAGACCCATATGGAAGCTTTTGGCAAACTTCAGCTGTTGGTGGGACAAAACATTGGTACTATCACTAGGTCAGGTGCCACGATGCATAGAGACAGCTTAGTGTGTTCACCCTGCATTACTTGCATGGGAGCAAAAGATGCCTCAGAGCATGCAAAAAGCTGACCACTCCCACCTTAACCCTATGGATAGTCTGACTGACATAATTTCATGTGTTATATTCTGACTCTATTCACAGGCTAAAGTGTTGGATGTTACTTCCCAGTTTCATCTTATATGGCTGCCCTGATTTCTCTGGTGTTTAACTTATTTCTGATAAGAATCACTTAGATTTTATATGTAGGTGTGCACATGAAACCTTGCCCCTTTTTCTTTCATTTTTTAGTGACCTGCCTTCTCATCCCCACAAAAACATCTCAGCAAAAATCGGCATAGAGGGAAAAAAACACTCTGGAATGAAATTCATTTTAAAATATGTCTACTGAAAATGCTTTGCTTAAGGTAACATAAATTGATCTCTATTAAGAGTTAGTTCACAGCTTGCCAGTAATAGCAAACACAACATGCCTCCCTACTAGCATTGCATAGGGCATAAAAGTTGGCTTTAAGAAGTCAATAACAGCAGCTAATATGTAGGTAGTTCTAACGCAAATGTGGTTTTCTTTTCCTGGGTCACAGTGTTTGCTCCTTGCAATAAAGCCTGCCAATCACTTACTTTCATGATACGTCAATATATAAATAGGACCTCTCTGCCCCAAATGAAAATCCACTCTGAAACTTCAAAATTGACACATTTTTTAAAATTCCACACAAAAGTTTTTCAGACTTTGATAAAGAACTTGTTTCTTGAGAAACTCAAATGCCACTGCAATAAAAAAAAAAAAAACAACAACAATTTCTGTGGTATCTGAGATGTTTTGAGATGCCTAACATATATTATTTCTTCTCTTATTCCTTGACTCTTATTTACGTCATGACGTGTATTTAACAACCGAAAAGAGTTCAGAAGGTGCTGTTTCCTTCCGTAGCAAACAAACAAGTTTGTTATCTAATGGATGGCAAGATGCCCACTGCAAATTCATATCCACCATTATATACAGGAAACTAAAGTACTTGCATTCAACCTGAAAATCCTCTTTAATCACTGCCATTCAAATAGTACCTAAAAAGCTTTTGATTCACGCGGGAAATGAGAAACAAATGTAAGTAGGGTATTTTGGCTCAACTGTTGTGATTCTCTGTTGCTGCATACCACAGCCATGATTCCTCTGGACCAGAGTATCTCCTGCACAAATATGCAACTTTGCTCTTTCAAGAAAATAGTCTCAGTGCTGCAGAAATAACTACAGTCCAGGTATGAGGAATACCACTTATTACCACTCTGCAAATATAAATTTAAGGCAGAAGATAAAGAGAGATATAAAAATGAATGAGCAGAACAAGAGAAATGGAAATAGTTTAGGGAATATTTCCATTCAAGCTAGTATAGTACACATGTCAAACACTTGCTTTCCCTCTCTCTTACATGCTTACGTATTTTATATTATTTATTGGCGTGATATTGAAATAAGCCTTCCATTATATTCTAATTTTGTTACTGTTACTATCAGGTACATTACTGACTGCTAGTTTCACATGTGTAATCAACTTCTTTTTTTTTCCTAAAATCTCTCTGGTTGCTTTTCTCTTTCTAATAAGAGATACGAGGTTTCCCTGTAAGCAGGGAAAGCAGAAGGAAAAGGTACACGTAATAGCCAAAGCTGCCATATTAAGCTGGAAGAAGTGCTGCTGTTCTCCATCAATGAAATGCCTAACTTCCTTTTGTTAGTATAACAGTGCATCTAATGTTCAGCTGGGTCTTTGAATCGGCTTAGCAGTAAGTAGTCCTCAGTTACTGTTTTACGATCCAAAAACTGTATGATCATCAAAAGGTTTTGATTTTTATCCTGGTAACTTCGTAAGGTATTGTGTTTTTGCTTTTTTTTCTTGGTGGTGTCTCTTCATATTTATTATTTTTAATATTTTCATTGCTAAAATTTTTCTGGATGTTGAAGTTTAAATAATTGTTTAATCAAGTAGACTTTACTGTCTAGTTGCTTGTTTCCCCTAATACTGAACTGAGTTTCCTGTACACAGAGGTTCCAAGGCCTTCATGTTTCAGTTTTAGCACACACATTAATCCTTGTTCCTTTTTTTAAACTATGTTAAGACTTAGATTTTTCCCAATTCCTTGAAATCACAAAAGTACATAAAACTGTACCCTAAAGACATGGCTTAACACTGTGAGAAATAAATTATTTCCTATTATTTTTTTGAACTCTACTCCACAGAAGATAAAAAGCCCACAGCCCTCAAACCTAGTGACACACCTTAAACTGTCCTTATGGACAAGGAACATTGCATGACCTTCATTACCTACATTGCTATTACTCTGGAAAGTCTGTTCCACCTCTTCCCTTGAATGACTTTTCCCAGCTGCCTCTGGAAGGAGCTGGCTGCATTGAGCAGGGCAGCAGGGCCATGCTGGGGAGCAGTGTGATGCTGCCAGCCTGCCCAAAGCACAACCTGCCTGGCCAGCAGCCCCATGCTGGAACTGGCAACTGGGGCCTGGAGCTCAGGAGCTCAGCAGCAAATATGGCAGGGCACAGCTAGAGGATCTGGGCCAATTACAAGGCTGGAGCAGCACCTTACCAAGGAGAGGCAGGAACTGGGATCACTGCCTGGGTATGCTGTAGGCTGGTGCTTGGCCTGCATGGAATCATCACATATCAGGATCTCTTCACTGCTTCCTTCTCAGTAACGTATTGTTGGGACTAACCCCATTGATGTGATTCATAGATCACACACTTATCTCACCTGGCAGGTATGCTTTTCTCCAGTTCGAACCAGTAAAGACCTTCTAGTGAAGACTTCAAGAACCACAACCACTGATGACCTGCCAAAAAATGTTCCAAATACTGTTCTTCTGTTCTGCACAAAGATGCCCTCTCTGCACTGCCCTTTATGTCCCAGCTTCTCCACAAGCCTCCCATGATTTTGCTCATCTCATAGCAAGGTTTGTTTTTCAGCTTGCAATTTGGCTAGAAGTATGCTGAAGGTTATTCACCCACTGATGTGCTCTGAGAAAACTGACAGCATTTTTATTCCTACCAGAACTGGCCGCTTAGTTGATTATGCTACATAATGAGTGATAGACTGAGCCACACATTGCAACTCGCGTTCCCCAGTGACTCAACATCAAGACCTTCAGTCTCTTTTCAAAGCTTATAGAAAAAACAACCCTAAAAGCTCCACTGCATCACGGGTCCCTCTAGGCCAAGATGAAGAGCAGATTCACATTTATCAATCCTTGAACAAGAAAACTATCAATCACTGAAAATGCTTAATGCAGAACAGCAAAGAATGTTTGCTAAAAGCAAATGGCTCTGAGCATGGTTACTCAAGAGTAAAGTCAAATACTGATTCTCTCTGCAGATATGCACAGCTTATACATGAGATGAAGACACACTGTCCTTTGCCTAAACAAATCAAGATCTATATATCATGCTGGCCCTTGTTGCAGTTTAACTTTTTCACCTGAGAAATCACAACTTTCTTGCTGTTTATGACTTGCAGGGGTACGGTGGGGGTAGAGTTTGTCCTTTGTGAAACTTAACTGTTTCCAAGATATTTTTCAGAAGACTAGTAATGCCAACAAGCCTTATCGTGTTGCTCAAAGTAAGGAGTGATGACATACTGTTGCATGGTATGCAGTATAATTGTTATTGCTGGAACAGATAACGTGATTTTTGCCTTGCAAGCCAGTAAAGGCAGAACTAGCACTGCCTGTTTACACGCAGCAACATACATCCATAGAAGAGGCAGCCATATTAATTCTCACTGGCCAATTTTAATGGGATCAATTTGTACTGAAAAATGAATTAATGATAAAAGGCAATTACTTAGCACTGCATGTGTGCAAGTATAAGAACTTTTAAAGGAAGGAAATAGAGTCGGTCTCCTCTAACAAGACACGGCCTGTACATAAAATGTAATCTAATTTGTTCTGTGGGGTTCCTAAGACATCTATTATAATGACATCCAATTATGGATTTCAGTTATTTCCTGCATTCAGAGAAACTAGCCTTTTATTGACTATTCCAATCTCTCAGAACAGGAAACTCAATATATTGTTAAAATTAAGGTGCACAGACAATTAGTATGAGTTATATTTATTTGGTAAATTATATTCTTCAGTTTCTGCAGTATCATGAAAGTCTTTGAAATGTATCCTGTGTAACTACAACACTATTTAAAGGATTCACCCAAATTCCCACAAGATACAGTGATACCAAGCAATTGACAAATCTCTAAGAGGTATTTTGTGAAAAAGAAGCATTTGACAATTAAATTATCACAGGGCATACGTCGGAAAGGGTGCTATTGTGAAACTAATTTACTCAGTCAAGAAACATCACCAAGGTAACTGATTTCTGATTTCTTCAAGATATTCCAACATTGGTTGTAGCTCTTCTTAGAGCTCTAGATACCACTGCAATTTTTGAAGGAAAAACAACATTCAGATTCAGAAAATGTTAACATACATACTCATATATACAAATGGTGACGTACGTGTGACTGCTCGCAAGCTACTAGGAGCGTTCTCAACACATTATTGAAATAGACCAATATGTCCTTCATACTCAGATGTTCTCTGACCAGGCAGAAGACTTTGCTCTCAGGCCTTGATGGTTTCGATCAATCCATCTCAGCAGATGGGGCTGGAGCAGCCTAGTGCACAGATGGGGCTGTTGTAATGTAAGCCAACTAGCTTCAGTCTGTACCGCCAGCTAGCTGAGGATCATGACCACCTCTAATTCTTCTTATATTTCTACCACAACTTGAAATGAGGGTGCTTCTGTAGCTTCAGAGGAGATGAGTCCTAAGTCTAATAGGAAACTATAAGAACTCTTATCACCACTTGCTGCAAGATCAGTAGAAACAGAGCTGAACAAGAAAAACATTTCCACATACAGTTGATTTTTGGGTGTATGCCTACCAACATTTCTGTTGATTTTTCCCCTTGCATATGATTCACACACACAAAAAAGCAAAGCACAGCTCTCACTCTAGTACTGCATTTTGGGGCCAGCTCTCAACTACAATTTGTTCACTCCAAATGAGCTATGAGCATAACTCAAATGCAGACACATGGCAGCACAGTTTATAATGAGAAGTCTATAGAAGCTAGAATGAGGAGAATTAGCTTAAAGTGAGAGCAGCTGCATTTCTGGTATTAAAACTAAAGCAAAGTGAATGTGCATTGTTGGAGAAATATTTTTTAAGTACCTACTGGTTTTCTTTCTGATTATGGCAAAGTGTCTAGTGGAAATATTGCAAGAATAGCTTTTATAGCAGAACTTTCAACCAAGTCTATATGGTTGCAATTCTCATGAGAAAATCTACTCGAGACACTTCCTGCTTTATGTTTAGAAGAATGGGAACTGAACACGCATCAAGAGAGAATAAGACCTAATATTTGATGATTTGCGTAAATATAGAGAAGCAGGGAGAGAAAAGTGCCATGCAGTGGTCACTTGAATAAGTTTTTCCTCATTATTCACTCCCAGCTAGGCCAACAGGACAGGCAAAGAGAATGCTTACTAGGAGTGTTCGAAGCATCAGCTTCATGGTGACATATATCCTTATGTGGTTACATGGTGATGTAGTCAATTCATGTCAATCACTGCAGCTTCCTTAAACTCAGTACTGCTATGTTCAGCATCTGTCTGAAGGATTTCATGTTTGTTTCTGCTTTTAAGCAGCACCCCTAGCACTCATTCCTCTGTCTGTAGCGTGGTATCACATTCATGTAAGAGTTACAGTGACGAATCACCCATCCTGACCAAAGCTATTTATAACTCACAGCATTGTGCAAATATAAGTCAGATCTGGGGTACATCAGAGTAACCAAGGAGATTCTTCTTAATTTTCATAGCTGCATCTTACATGAAACAGCTCTTCATTTGTTAAATCTGTGCAGTGAAAAAGTGAGGTCAATACAGGCAAGAAAGGCAGAAACCAAGTGTACAGGCCCTGAGGCTACTGAGAAGGAGAGGACAGGCACATATCCCCCTTGTATAAATGATTCATTCAAAAACACAAATTCAGTTTGTCTTACGTTTGATAAGGTGGTCAAGGAGAAGATTTTAACCTGTCAAGAATTGCTGGCCTCTAAGCTGGGAGATAAGGAAATGTCAGCAAGTGAGACATCAAATATTTTTACACTTTTGAGCATGAACATCATTAGGTGTTTCACAATTTTCATTGCTGTTTGCTGAAATTGAGAAACTGGCCACATGTATAATCACAGAAAAAGTAATCCAGAGGAATTTCTTATAAGTATTGCATTTCATTACACCACGTTGCATGGCCATCTCTGTTCCCATGGCTGTCAGGCTTCCCCCTGGGTCCAGTTTGTATCTCCATGGTTCACATGCCTCAAGTCTAAGATCTGGGTAAAATATCTGAATCCAGATTAATTTCTATAACTGTCTTAAGAAATATAATTGAAATTTGTGCACGTATACTAGTGAATCACAGTTAGCACTGGAAGTAAGCATTATACTGGCCTTCATATGGTCATATGACGCAATAGAAGAATTAAGTGTGAAGGTGAGTTCATTACAGTGGACCTGCTTTGCCACATACTCTCAGATGACAAACACTGAAGGAACACAAAACACTCATACAGAGCAGTTATAGGGAAGGGGAACATGGTTTTGAATATCATGGCTGCTTCAGCCTGACTTCAGCTGTAACTGTGATAGCGACTGCATAGAAATGTCTCATTGCTCTGAATTTCTTCCTAAACCTAAGCTAAGGTTTGAAAAAAAAACAAAACAGAGATGTACTCCAGAACCTACTGCTCTCACTGCCAAGCAAGGCCCCGCAGACACAACTTCCCTTGCCCGCCCTCCTGCCACCCCCATCTCCAGGTGCTCAGAAGCCCAGCACTCCAAACGAAGGGGCATTCCACAGGGACGCACAAAGCTGGCCTCACCGGAGGCTCTTGGCAGGAATTTCCGCAGCATCATACCAAGAGTAATGCCTGTGACATTTAGGACAAAGACTATATGGGCATAATAAACGAGGAGAAAGTTTTGAGAACATTTCTGGTGGTAGGTTAGTGTTAAGTGGTAGCTACGTGTTTGCCGCTGCTCCGCTGTTGTCTCTTGATGGAATGAAATAGGCCAAGCAATATTTATTAGCACTGCCCATTCAGGAGCAACATGATAAATTCTGTAGCCCTGACTTACAAGTATGCCTTCTCTAGCAATCTAAATGGTTATCTGAAAGGGATTCTTCCTTACGGCACTGATGGTCAGGGAATGAGGAGTCTTTCAGCCATGCCTCCTCCATTTTCATTTCTGAGGCATGTAAAAAATACTAGCTCTTTTTTTTTCCTTTTGCTGGCAGATTTACAATTTTTTTTTTTTTCCAACTTTGTTAAATCTTAATTTTTGGCAGTTTTCACGAGCTGCACTTCAGAGTTGTTCCATCCGTGCAGTGACTTCATCTCAGAGCAGCCAAGATAAACAATTCTAGCCATTTCATAGCATTTCATGTATCTCTTGATAATTTCCAGACTTTCCTTTATTTCTTATGAATCTGGTTATCAAGAGTATTATGCATTTCAGTGATGCCGTTGTTTCATTCAACAGCTGTCATGATGTCTTTTCCAATTTAAGATTTTCCAATTTATATTAAAGCTGCAAAGCCTCTGATTACACAGAACTACACGTTCTCCTGAATTGGCAAAATTTAAGATTTACTCCAGCCTTCAGCTAATATAAAGAAAAAGGATTTAAGCGACATCATTTATCGGGCCATTAATGAGTATTCTACTTCAGTCACCTTTTCAGAATGTCTAAGAACCATGGAAATACAGCTTTTTCTCTAAAAATGAGAGACTAAAACAACCATTTTGTTTACACACCCGTAGAATAACTGTCTTTTGTATAGTAAATGTATGCACTGAAAGAGAAGCAAAACAATTCTGTTCCATAAAACTGGAACAAACAGATAAGTTTATTCAATAAAGTTATGTATTTTTGCTAATGTCACAGGTCACTCTTATTGGATTATTAGGTTACCTATATTCAGCAACTGAAAAAAGGGAAAAAAAGCCACTGATTTAAAGTCCTTGCATTAGGATTTAGAAGCCTGAGTTTAGGATCTACTTTGGAAAAGAAATAAAATCTAGCTAAAAATAATATCCTGTTGTAGAGCTCATGCTCTTAAAGTCTCCCTTAGACTTTGATAAGTTTGAGAACAGATTCTATAAGCAAAGGACAAAAAAAATCTGACTGATGCTGAGTACATTAACATAATTTATATATTCATAAAAGCTGACAGACACATTTCTAATAATCTTTAAAATAAAAGTAATAATGGAGCTAGTCAGCAATTTACCACTGGCAATTAATCATTCCCACAATATTCACAACATTTAGTTTTGTTCTTGTTATTCTAAGAAATAATGATTAATTGATGAAATTTTAGCCAATGCACTAATAGCAGGTGCTCCTAATTGCAAAGTCTCACGGATAATTTGGTATGAGCTACTTTCTGCTAATTTGTACAGCATTAGTCATAACAGTCTGTAATTTTACTTTTAGAACAACTTTTTCCTATAGTCACTGTAATCTAATTAAGAATTTTAACTGCTTATTTGTATGGACAACATTGCTGAATTGTAAAATGTGAAAGCCTGATTACCATAAAAGATTTAAGAAGAGGTCCTTAAAAGTACACCCCCACCAATTAAAAGCCCTTGCTAATTAAAACAGAGCTATCTCTGGAAGCAAAGTGTTTGTGATAACATTTATCCTAACCTCATATCGTTTGAAATCTAATCCTGTTGTTTGTATCCCCCATCTTTTCAGAGATTTCCTTTTAGCAGCAAGTACTGCTCACAGAGGATGAACAAAGTGAGTGGTCATTCAGCTACCTGTTCTCCATTTCTGCAGTTGCTTTGCACTCAGAAGTCTCACTGAACAAATGAACTCCAGCTACTGAGCAAAGAACTGTTAGCTAACTAGACAAACAACTCCTTACAACAGGCAGAAAGTTGAACGACACAATTTTTTTATTCAATTGGTCTTTGAATGGACCAGCTATCTCTGATCTTGTTCTTTAAAGAAAAGTCTTTACTTCCAACTACATAAACCATTTAATACTGTCTTCTCTGAACACTGCGGTATATGCCACGAATTACTATATTTTAATATGCGCCATCTGAAGAGGGTATCTGAAACCTTGCACCAATAGCACCAGGGCTCATACCCGTGAGTAGCAAACATGCTGGGAATCCACCCCAGCTCTTGCCTCCCTTTCCAAACCATCTTCCTTTCCCTACTAGTCTCCTTGCCTTGGATTCTTCCTTGGTCCTCACATTAGGCAGTTGAAGGTCTGGTTAGGTATGTGGTACTCAGAGACAGAAGTAAGGTTATAGCAAATACAATTTGTATGCATGAAAATATGGCAACACAGGGTAAAACCAACCAGCAGAACAGTCAGAACTGCTCACAGCATAAGCCAGGACAGCAAAAGCTTTGCATGGCTGAGTGCCACAAGCTATGCACAGAGACCTCGGAGCCATGTTGGGAGTACAGCAAAGAGAAGAGCCACAGCATTCTCCAATCCCACAGCTTCACTGAAGGAGGGAGCTAGGCTTGACTTGTAGTAGAAGCCCAGGGACATCAGGCTTAGTGCCCTGCTTTCTCCTGCACTGCACTACCAGAAGTCCCTGGAGCAGCACCATCCTCCAGCACTCCTGGGTGATGCTCCTTCCTGGACTGCCTACAGGCTGTCAGAGGCTGAGTATGTGGAAAGTCCCTTGATCACCATGAATTTGGTAACTAGACAAAATAAAAACACCTGGCATACAAGTCCTTTTTTCAATGCCATATCACAGAGGGTTAGCCCTACCTACAAAGAGTAAATTAGAAAAACAACAAACCCTGTATGGCTAAAAGAAGCAGGCAGATTTTCCACAAGGTATCTGACTTGCTCCAGTGCCTACTGGATTTGAGAGAAGTTCAAGTCTCTTCCACAGTACTGGATAAGTTCTTGTCCTCCCAAAACATGAGCACGAGTTGTTATCTCAAAAACACTTCCTTCATTTTCTGAATTTTCTTAAAGAACTTCCAGCCAAGCTTGGTGGGTGCAATCTGCATTACTGGATGTCCCACTGGTGTGTAAGCTGATCACATAACACAAATGGAAGCAAGCCACAGCTCTCTCCAGCTCCTACAATGTCAAGATAGGATGTGGTATTTGATATAAAAGCAGATGCAGCTGACAAAAAGACGTTGTGAGGCATGCAAAATGGCATGCTATGCACCCTTAACCAAAATGACAGTCCACAGTCACTAGCTAGTGGCTAAGCCATCATCTTTTGCAAGGTTTTAGGAAAGAGAGATACATTACAGAGTACGCTGAATTTAAGAACTGTTGATCTTAGAATGGGAACTTCCCTTCATGATGCTAAGGATCTTACCTGTGTTTGCATTTACCTTGTCTATAATAAATAAACTAAAGCCTGGGTATTGGCAGCTGATTGTAAGACTGGGTAAAAATTAGAAGCTCTAAGCTTCCCTCTGACAGCAGTAAACCCAAGTGCACAATATCTAGAATTTGACATCTAAAGCCAGTGTTTAAGCTAGGAGCCTCAGTTTAGCTTTTGTAGAATAGCTCAATAAATATCCTGGAGAAGTACTTCAGCTTAATGTTTATTTCCTTGCATTATAGTTACCAAAATAGATACATACACAATATAGATCCATTAGCATCTTTATCATCATAGCAAATGGGCCAGAGGAGGAAAGAGGAGTCTTGCTTCCCTCCATAGCTCTTTGAATTTCCCATCCCTGTGTACACACACACTTCTCATACCTCACCATTAAGGACAGGATTTAAAATTTCCTTGAACGTAATTACTTACTGACATTGAACATCTAGTACTAAAGCACACTGAGATTTTCACATGGCTTGAAAATAATTGTCCACTTAGTGGCTGAAAGCAAGCAATTAACTTTTCTTTAAATACCAATGTAATCTCCAATTGCATTATTCTAAAACCGTTCTTATGCCATAAACATCTATGCCATGTAGCATGCAAGTGCCTTCCAGTGGTGTAAGAAGAAACCATGACTAACATCTGTCATGTGTCATTAATACTCTCGTCCCTCAACAGGACAAATATATGCAGTGAAGCATTTTGTTTTGGTAGGAAATTAGAAGAAAAACTGTGTTCAGCTACTTGTTTATCTTAGAGGAATGAAGATCAAAGAGATCTATTTTGCAGTTGGAGCAGGATATTTTATCTGTGAGGGCCCCTAGTTCTGATGAAATTTTTTCATGGTCTTACACTGCCCTCTTTGGAAAGTCTGAGTTGTGGCATAGGCTTTCATTAATCATAAAAAAATTCCATTAGGACTAAAGAGAAAATTTCCAATCATGATGCTCTCTGCTGCCCTTTAGCAGGCCTTGACATAAGTCATGGGTCTCTGAGGAGATGGGCTGAGAAGTCAAACTTGATTCAGTCCCAAATCCAAATCAGCACACTAGAGAATTCAGACCTGATGTGCTCAGGGAGGTGAGGGGACTCCCGTGGTGTTTGAAGATTCTGAGATTCACAAAGGAAGGTACTACTGAACTTCCTTTCCAGACTGTTTCATCTCCAGGGTATCTACAAAGCTCTCGACAGCTAGAGGATTTATTGCCACCTTGCTTAAGTTTAGCTTCTCCTTTCTATTTTTCAACCATAAGCTAACTGTGCCATGTTACAGTGACACAGCGTGGTACTGGGACAGTGTTTGACTTATGAAGGAAAAGACAGCTAAGTTATTTGTCACCCTCATTGTACAGCCTCGTCCTGTCCTCTGGAGGCAACAGCTGGACTAAGCCTGGAATGGAAAGAGTTTACTCTAATTGGAGGTATTGTCTCTCCTGAGTAGCCACCAAAAAGGCCTCATGCTAGCCAACTTGGTTACCTAGGGCTTTGGCCCAGATAATCACCCCAACCATTTTACCAAAGCAGGTTCAGCTTTACCTCCAAATTGTTCCAAGTCTTAATATGAAGTTAGAATTTTACAATCCCAAACTTGACCAGGAGTATTTTATTTACGAGGAAGTGTCTGAAAATCAGTCTATGGTTTAACAACATGGGCCGAAACTGTATTTTCATATTGACTGCCTCAGTTTTTCTAATTTTGGCTAGCAGAACTGTCCTTGGGATACACAGCAACATATACAACAGAGAGTAAAGCCATACCCAGATTTTTTTTGTGCCTTAGACACAGCAGAGATTTCCTAGCCTGCATCTCCTCAGAGACAGTAAAGGAGGTTCATTCATCAACCTGTTTTCAGTCCAATTCTGAAGGAAGTTTCCTTCCTCAATGGATTCAGACCAGTACACGACACTTGCAGCTCAGTAGGTACTATAGTGATGCAGCAACTGTATGCCTGCAAAAGCTTCACAGTGACCTGTCTTTTCTTTGCTGGTAGCTTTGGTCATGTAGACATCTCTAGAACAGGTTCCAAGACAACACACCGGAGCTAGCTTTGCCTGCCCTACTGCAAGTGCTCAAAGAAGTTTACATGTAACTTTAGGCGATCCTAACTCCTTTCAAAGCTTGCCCAGAGAGGCTAATGTAAGAAATCAAAACAGGCCCACTTAAAGCCACCAATATTCACATCCCTGCAAGTTTTTCAGAGGTGCACCCTATCTTTTAAATGATATTCTTTCTTATTCAATTAATACCTGGCAAGAAAAATTGCACAGGTTTTGTGTGTTATTAACAGGTGTTTCATATCTAGCTCTTTTCTCACACATTAATGTTTTAGGACTGCACCCATGGATGGCATGTAGCTATTGCGCTGACAGAAGTATTAAAATATCTTTAAGTACCTCCGAGGAGGAACCTCTTTAATCTCTTTGGAGCAGCTGTGTTTAAAGCAATAGCAGTCGATAGTTTTTAAGGCTAATTATTTTGACTTATTATATTTTCCATACTCCATGAAATGCTCCTTACTAATCTGCTTTACAGTGTCATCTCCCCTCTTACCAATTTTATTCGGGTACAACACATAGGTATGGTGACTAAATACCTTGTTCTTAAAAGAACAGGAAAGAAAAAGGTAATCCTCTTTGTGAATTGTGATATTAATGCAAATGAAGAGGTAAAAAGCATCAAAAGTAAGTGTGAGCAGGCGCATAATCTCTTCCCCCAAAACACACATACAGTGACTGACTGAAAAGAAGTCAGACCTCATTTTACTGAGAAAGAAGATGGAAAAGGATGAGTTTAAGAGCCAATGGGAACCTGTGGCAAAGCTGCTGGCAAAAACAAAATAAAAGAAACAAAAAAATCCTCACCATATCTAAGTTCGTAAAACATCTCTGTTACCACTGAATCAGTAATCCCATCACTTCTCTATTTCCCTTAGTTAAATGCCTTAAAAATACAAAAGGAAGAAACGGGGACTTCAGATGAAGAATAGGTAAAGCTGGTTTCTCAATTTTATTTCTTGATTTTACTCGACACTTTGATTGTAAACATATTTATCTAAAGCATTATGCAGCTCTGACTTTAGTTCCCAAATGCCTCATTCCTTAAATGCTTAGTTTTATAGCCTTGGTATATAGAACTTCAAAACAGTGGATTTTGCCAAGAATGGGCGGACAGTTCATCCACATCCTTCACAGTGCATAGTATGTCCCTTTAGGATTCTGCACAATGTACTTTATTTATTGCTAAATATATTATCCCATGCTTCAGTACTGACATCATCCGGAATGATGCTGCCCTCTTTCACCCCTTGCTACATCTGTAACTCTGCCCATCGACATCTCCAATACAGTTTCAATTCTGCTTCATCTGAATTCTCACCCATGTCTCCCTTTTCTGTTTTGTCAGGCTCACAAGCTGACTGTTGCTGTAAGTTCAAGAATGCATATCCAACCACCATGCTGGAAGACTGACACCTTGGGCATTTCAAGAGTCTAGCCTTGGCTGTCCAAGCTCACTTTTTGCTTTACAAATGCCTTTTTCAGCCTATAGCAAATTGTGCCTGTTTTGGTGCTCCTAATACATCTATGACTCACTTGCTGCTACATGCTAACACCATGCAACTTCTACATCTGGTACCACTAAATTCTCCCTTGACTTCTCAGAGCCTGTAACAATAGACAGGAAATGTATTCAACTTTGCATCTTATTTCAAATCAGAGCCCCTGTACTCCTTAGTGCTGTGAATGGGCAATCTGCAGTAAAAAGCATTTGGGGATATAGTTTCCTTAAACACACTGTACACGCTAAAATGGTGTCACTTTACAGTGAAGAATGGGGAGGCATTGGTGTACTGCTCTGACATCAGACTTAATAAAACCAGAAAGCTATTAATGTAAAATGACAGAACACGAGAACCATCTAAATGTAAGTACTGGTACAGTCTGCCTTACACAGTCTAAAAAATGTAATAAGCATTGATAAATGATTACAACACAAAAAAAGCACTGTAGGTTGGTGTTGTTCTTTTTTCGGTGGAACTTTCTGCATTGTAAAGCATGTTATATTTGAGAGCCATCAACTTCGTTTGTGCATGACAGTTCACAGGCTTGTAGCTAATTAACGCCATCATACAAGCACATGACAATTAAGAAAAAATATCTGCCAAGCCCCAGAGATGAGTCAGTCAGCAAAATATGTATTGAAATTTATGCAGAAACTGTATCAGTCTAAAAGTATATCCATACTGTAGTATCAGTATTACAGAACATGGACATCATTTACACACATAATGTTTCCTCAAGATACACCAAATCACAGTTTAAGTATCATATGCTCATATGCCATTCATTGTCATATTACTGCTTCAGTTTTGGCATACTGATTTCAGTCTCCAGTTCTGCACCACCCGTTCTCGCGGCTCAGCACCCCTGTGCATCTGCCACAACTGAGTAAGCGTTACCTGTCTGACTTCTGCACCAGCTGCAGCAATTCAGGGTCACAGAACATGTAACATGCCTGGCTACAAAGGTGAGGAGTCAGATCCTCGCTCCAGTGAATTCAAGAGTTTTCTGATTCTCAGAGTTGCAAAGCTCTCCTCTATCAGATTTAGACATGTACTTTATGAGTCCAAGATTTCCCAATATTTAAGAAAGGTACTAAAATTTTCTGACTCACTACAGGAATGAAAGAATTGGCAATGTGTCTTCAGTTCATAGAGTGCTATAAATCAGTAGCCTGATCTTCTGGGCATTTTGTGCTGCATTTCAAATTAATGTACCTTACTGTATAATTTATACGACCTCTGTGCAACAAAAGTAGTTTTGGACAGCCTGAGCAGGCTTCTGATATCCTTGCTTACCTTCTCTTTCTCTGCTTCATATCCTTTTAAACACACGCACACACACACAAAACAACCTAACAGATCAAACAGAATAAGCCAACAAAGTAAACAACACAGAAATATCTGTAATTAGTATAGCAAGGTTTTTCTGATATAACTGTAACTATGTCTCACTTTTGTAGAACTCTGAAGATGGACTTCAGCCCTGAGCTCTACATTTTAATGGTTTATTCTAGGAGACTGTGTTTTCATTCAGTGCAACCAAAACACTGAAAGCTCCTCCCATGAAAAACATGTGAACATGTTACCTCTTCCCTTCTCAAATCCTCCAGCAAGCATGTCAAAACTGCACTGTCTCTCTTTAGGATGCTGAAATGGACTTTCAAGTAGAGAATGAACGGAATGCTATGTCTCCTGTTCTAGAAATGCCCCTGTTTTCTGATTTAGTTGCAAAGAGAACAAATAAGTTTTCTAAAAATATGACTTCTGGGCAAACTTTGACTTCGACAAAGTTAATGTTAAAACACTAAATGAGCAGATCCCAATCACATTTCTAGAACAGTGAGTCCACAGCTCCTAGTCAGCAGAGGTACCAGATAGTATTAATCAGACAAGATGTTTCAAAGATCATCATCTTCCCCCACTTAAACTGTTACCAGAGGCTACAGTAATAGTTCTGTAGTATAAACTCTTGGATTAAACAGTTAATTTTTGCTCTAAAAACAAAACAACAATGAAAAAGAGGACAATCGGTTTTGTCCTCTGCCTATCGTTCAGTATGGTGAATATTCTGATGAACTCCTAAACTTTTATCTGAAGGAATTTTCGGGTAAAGCTAAACATACATCAGACCTCTAGCAACACACCTTTCCTTTTGTCTTCTCATCCACACCCTACTGTGCTGTTACTAGTACATACTAAACACAAAAATGTCAGCAGATAATTACAAACTCAGTCCAAAACCTTTCATTTTTACTTCTTGCCAGAAGCTGAAGATTCTCCTGTCAAGTAAGATTTTGCTATTTCAGGTACGGTTTATCAGACTCAGCACATTCATAAGAACTAGTAGCCATTCACTGGGATCATTAGTGTGGCTTTCTTCTCTGCTAGCTTTCCTGTGTTTGACTTTTCCCATTAGCAATACTCAGAATTGACATTTGACTTCAAGGCAGGTTAAAGACCATTAGGAACATACTGTGACATTGCTGAGTCTAAACTCCTGAAAATATTTGTGCATGCTTGTTACACCATATAAGCTCTTTTTGTTCAAGTCTCTCAAGTCATTATGTTTACCAGGACCAGCACAGACAGATGTCTCAAATAAAGGATGTGGCAAGTCAATGGGATAAAGTACTCAAGAGGAGGCAACAGATGACACTATTTATAAATAAGCTGCCATCGTTAGCCATACGGTGGGGATGATCAGAAACAATGATCACTCTTTTTTTGATATTGTCAGACAACTTGACAATATTGTTTTACTCGATAAAAGAAAAAAGTCAAAAATCTCTGTGGGTATCAGATAGGCATTAATAACTTATGGGTAAACATCACAGAAAAAAAATCTGGCACTCAGCCTCTCTTTTTGCCAGGAAAGCAAATGATTGAGCAGATGGTTTGTTCAGAAACTGCAGCCTTTGGGAAGAAGCTTGTTTGTAAAACTGAATATATTTTGTGACCAACAAAGATGTGAAAATTCTTGTCCTTGGGAAGATTTCCCTGATTACAAGAGGGCAGAGAAGACAGTGCGGTATCTCAATTCCAAAAGAGTATGGTTAGTCATACTTCTTTCTTTTTTAGTTATCAGGTCTGTGGCAGTCAAGAGAAGAATTAATTAAGCATCTTGACAGCCTTATGGAAGCCTTGCTCTCAGAGAAAGACCAGTGTCATTACATTTTTGCTGCAGTGATGATGAATCTGATTAGCAGATTGCAACTGAGGTGTTTTGTTTTTTTTTGTGGATGCGAGAGTTGTATCCTTTATATGTTCCCCTCCTCTTGTCTGCATTCATGCAATAAATTCCCAGTCTGCCAACCTGTGTTTTGCAGTACAGTCCAGACTTCCAGTCCTTTCCAACACGGAGAACAAAAAGCCATCTGAACAAATAAGCTTATGGAAATATGAAGGAGTTGTGTAGGCAACTTCAGTACTATTTATCAAACACCATGCAAACATTAGGGGGCAGACTACATATGTACATACTAAATGTACGCACATGTATATATACATACTCTGATATACACATACACACACATGCAGATCATCATCAAACCCCAATATTCTCAGGGAGGAAAATGGTTTATGACCATAGCCAAGTACCATTGTTTAACTGTTCCAACTGCCAATGGTAAAGGCCTACACACAACCTTCATATTATGGAAAATATCAAAAAAGATCATCAATGACACTACTTCTTAAGCACAGACGTGCAGTGTTCTGCCTTGACTCCCCCAGCAAGATGAGGCCTGACTTTGTGAGAGACTTCTTTCCATCAGAACTCATTTATCCAGCACTAATATTATAGTGATCTTCATATATTCAATATTTTGCCAACTGTTGCAAACTTTTTTGCTTATGGTTTGAGTTGATCAGAGACATATGACTGCGATTAGCAAGAAACCACGCCCAGAGCAGTCAAACTGCAGTGAGACACTGGGTCTATTTGCTTGATCTCAACCTGTTAGCTTCAATTTTACGCCACAATAATCACTTGTATAACTATCCTGGGAGCTTCACCACGGGGACAAAGGACTTGCTTGTAAGATACTAAGAAGAGTGTAAGCAGTGTAAATAAAAGCAGTCTCATTAGTTTTTTGCTGACAAACTTATCTTGGCTGGCTGTCTTACAAAGCCTAAGATATTTTGTCTTTGTGCCTAGTGTTCCATCTGGGAAAGGAGCTGGTATTTTCACTAGCAATATCTTCACCAGGAACATCTGCCCTGCCACCATTTTATTCATCCTGAATCATCACATGATTCATACGCTAGAAAGCACAAGAGAGAATGATTAAAAAGATCATTCAAAGGATTCCTAGCCAAAAAATAGTTGGAAAATGTTCCTCTTTATCAAGGACAAATGCCATAGTTTTTCTGTGTTTGTGACTTCAACCATGGATGAAATAGTTCCTGCAGAAAAGGTTTGCTTCTACTCTTCTTTGAAATATGCACTGCTACAGAACTCCCTTGAGTTCACAGAAATAAAATCCAAACCATGCAAAGAATTTCAAATCCTAATAAAATAAATGAAACTCTCTTTTCTTTTAGTCCTTTAAGGAAAAATACAGTCCTTTCAGAATGCTTTTTTCCAAACCATAAAACCAACAGAAAAGATATATCAACTGTGAAGAGCCGTAAACTACTCATATCTTTCCCTTAGTTTTAAAAAGGGGAAAAATGAATTTCTCTGTGCCATACTTTGGGGCTGCTGAGCTTTGATGTCCATGGAGCTCTGCCAGCATGCACCACTTGATGCTGTGGCTGGGGACAGATATTCATCATAGACCCATGTCAACGTAACAAGTACTTTCACCTTTCTTTCTAAAAGGCTGGATTTTCAGTCCAGGATGTTCTTTCATATGCCTCTTTTCCTCTGAACAGAGACAGGATGGCTTGCTAAATTGGAGAGCGAGGAAAATATTCTTTAAAAGGAAAAAAAAAAAAAAAAAGGAATGGAGGCAAAGAAAACACTTATAAGAAAGAAGAAAAAGAGTTTATAATGTTCACGAAGCCATAAATTTGAAAATTCAATGAAAGAAAGCCACCAGAGGTATATCCTTTTGATTACCATAACTGAGAGTGCAAAGTTCTTCGTAAATGTATTACAATTTCTGTACCTTGATAACAGATACAGAAGGATTTCCCCGCCACCATCTGTCAAGCTCCACTGTTTTTTTTATCAAGTAGCTCCTGTTGAGCTCATCTAGTTGATGAACATTCTTATCAGCTAGCAAATAGGAATGACTTACGGGGATAATATTTCAATGTATAATGGCACTTCTATATCTTGGATTCTTTTAAGATGTGGGTTATTAAATATTAAATATCAAAGCTGTAAATTATTGTAGCAGCTTTATACAACTAAATTAAATTCAAACAAAACCTAATTTCCTTAATCATTGACTGTAATCCTCCAGGAACATATGCTATTAACTCAGCTACAAATGGCATAGAAACTGTATGACTTCAGTTATTTTATATCAAATTCTAATCCAGGGCAGAGTCTTCAGTATATCTCCTGCAGGGGTTTTAATGCTTTTACAGTCATACTGGCTCTTTACTGGAGAGCTAATCTCTTTATATTGTTTTTTCATTCCTTTATCCATTTCCTTCACACCCTTACTAATCTAGCTAGTACTTTCTAGCACATCTCTTGTTTTGAAAGATTTGCCTCTCCCCATATTGCAAGAGTCAGGCTTTCCTTTCCAAAACTGGACTTATTTTTTGTTTTGCATGTAGAACTGAATCATTCCCATTTGTTTCAACATGGCTGTTAACTGCCACATGCTATGATCTCTTTATAAGGCTGCCATAATTATTCAGCGTGAAGTCTAGTATTTGGAAAACTGAAGAGTTTCCTTCTCTTGAAGAACCTCTATTGGAAGTAAAATAAAGTAGATTTTATTTAAACAAGAAACCTCTTCACAGACATGAGACAATGATTAGATAATACAGAAATAAACCTTAGAGCCCTGGGAGGTAAGACTTGGAGAAACCTCTAGAGCTCTTCCAGTCAACCCTCTGCTCCAAAGTGTTATCAACTAAACTGCTGATATTCCTGACATACTGCTCCCTGATCTGTGTTCAAGTGTCTTTCATAATGGAGATTCAAGGTCTCTGTGCAATCTGTTTCAGGGCTTCCGTGTCCCTCCTAGCAGGAACAGTCTCCAGACACCTAATGGTTATCTTTCTTGCTGCGTAAGCCTTATGCATTCTCCCCTTTGGGACTGGGAAAGGGGCTATTGCTGGCCTCCCTGCAGCAGCTCACTTGGCCACTTCTATATCTATCTTCTCAGTTTTCTCTTCTCTAGACTGAATCACAGTACTCCATTTTAACTTCAGCAGTATTTCTTCTCAAAGGTTGCCTTCAATGGACTCCCAAACCAGCTGTTCTACAAAACAACTATTGAGACATCTAAAAGTCTATTCTCCGTCATGACTGGATGTAATTATTGCCCTTTCTAAACAGCTACAGATGACTTACATTATTTTAACTTTCTCCTTTTATACATCCCTCTGTTGCCATCATGGCCCACTGGTCAAAATATAATACAAAGTCAATATTAACTTCCTTCTTTTGTTTGGCACTTCCACCCATGTGAGGTCTGGATTGTCCATTGATGGGCTTATCTTGTAAAATAGTTAAACTCTAAGATAACTTTAAACACACAGCATTACTGACCTACCAGCAAATGTCACTGCATCTTTCCTGAGTACATGCTATCATGGGACTGGCCTGTCCTACTGATCATCTTTCCAAGTTTTTGATGTGCCTGTGATGTTAGGAACTCCATGAACAATTAGAATGCATTGCCCTCATGTCACTTCTTAGGCATCAAGCACTCACAGAGGAGTATCTTGTTTAAACTATCTCAGTTATGTCTGTTCCCTGTTTCCTTTTCAGTTAGATTTGACCTTAACACCAGCAGAAGGGCTATGAACCTATCACTCTCACAACACGATATGGCAGGGTGGCTGTTGGCAGGTGATTATCAGTAGCAGGCTCTTGACTTGAATTTATTTTGCTCTGAGTACCAGGAATATGATTTTGTTGTTTCAAAAAGGCACACTGCATAGCCCATTTATTTACTCAGGCATTTCCTGAGTGAAATTTCCTGAGTGAGAGACCTATACTGAGTGAAGGACCTTTGGTCTTCCTTTTTCTGGGCAGGGTTATTTTTCAGGATTCTACTCTCCTATATCCTCCAGCCCCACGGATATCAGCTGGAAGGCATTGGTGTGAGCAGTTTGTAGAGGAAGAGGCTTGGCTTCACTGCGAGAAACCTTTGAGGGAAATTTCTTCTTAGAAGGGTCACTACTCTCAGACAAACATCTCCTTATCTTTAAAGTAGAACAGTGCTTTTAAATCAGCGAGGAAGTTAGGCCTTTGGAGGGTCGTAGTGGGTTCCATGTCTTCCAATCTGCTTTGGTATTTTACAATAGTGTATCTCAACTTCAGTGCTTTGGCAGGAAACAAACACAAAACCAGAGCAGGTAACAATTCTCATCCAGATGACATTTCAGTTTCAGAAGTGTAAATTCAAATAAAAACTTAACTACCATAAGAAATGTCAAAGGAACTTCTACTGTACTCTGTACGTTATAAACTGTTGCGCCAGAAGATACTAAAGCTCATTCCAGAGGTATCTGACTTAACAGTCAAACTCAAAAATTTGTCTTTTGTGTCTGACCCTATTGGCTTATTGGGTAACACTGGTGCTAGCCCATATTTCAGTCTGATTTATGGAATTCCTCACACTGGAGTTGCTTCTCCATCCTGAAGCAGGTTGAAGATCATTCAATACATTAGTTAAACTAAAGCCAATGCAAGTTAGAAAAGCTAAGCAGTGCTGAAATTTAATCAATCAATCGGCTCAAGACTGATGTGTTTGCACACAGGGATTCCATTACTGAAGTACATAGCCTCCGCTTTCTTTATTGCAATGTTAAATGAATGATTTCAAAAGTTCCCAAATATGAAGTAAAGTTTTTGTGGGGAGGGGAGAGGAAGGAGGTTTTTGCAGCATCAGCAACGCAGTGGAAGATTTAGCAAGGAAGATTCAAATTAATAATGTTTCTTACGTTTCGTCTCTTTGCTGGAAATACAGGAGATAAGAACAGCAAGCGGATCTGGGAAGGAAATGGGAGCTGGGCGAGACTGCAGTTTCCCCGGCCTTCAGTCCCTGAGATGATAGAGAGGGGACATGCAGAAACCCTTCCTGCTCAGTGTGGTCAGAGCTGCACAGTGCACTGCAAAGCACTACAGCTTGGAATCGTGAGCATTTTTTTTTCTTCTCTCCAAAAAGTTTTCAGGAAGTCTGGGGGAGGGGCAATACCGTTTCTTTTTTGTTATAATGGGCCCCTTTGTGGAGATGGGAGAGGAAAGAGCTGCGTGCCGCGTTGTGCAGGCTTTGCTGTGATTCCCAGGACAGCTTCTCTGTGCTCCTAACAGGCACTGGGCCTGCGTGTGAGGAGAGTGGAGAGGGACTGGGCCAGGATGGAGCTGATGGTTCTGCTCAACGCTCTTGTTACACGGCTGCTGTTCGTGTTGCACTCCCTCATCGGGGTCTGGAGAGTGACTGAAGTGAAGAAAGAACCCAAGTACTGGCTGCTGGCACTGCTGAATCTTCTCCTTTGCCTGGAGACAGGGCTCACGCTCAAGTTCAAGCAAGGCAGAGGCTACAAATGGTGAGCATATCCTGCTGGCTCCGATGGAGCCCCTCTTGCTTCTTTGCATGTACTTTGCTGCAGATGTGGGGCTGCTGCCTGTGAGCAGAGCTGCCCTGGCTTCCTTTCTGCTACACTTTCAGGGAGCTGCGGTCTCCCCCCTGCAGCATCTGGGGTGGTGAAAAAGTGGTGAAGTCCTGGCTAGACTGTGGCCAAACCCAGAGGGCTTTCAGGAGGGGCAGCTTTGCAATAGATGACTTGGGAACCACTCTTTGTACCATCGTGAGTGTGCACTAACAGCTGAAAGACATGGGAATTTTGCTGCAGGCAAAAGCTATGTGTTCTGGAACCGCCAATCCAAGGGGTAGGGGAAATGGGGGCATGCACTCCCTAGCAGGGTCACTGGGCACCATGATGCCACAGCCAGTCAAGAGTACAGGCAGAGAGATGCCAGGGGCCCCACATCTCTCACCCAGCCAGCCATTTCCTGGCAGGCATCTCATTTCCTGGGACTGCATTCCCTGCCCCTGCTACCCACAACAGTGCTATTTCCATGCTAGTGCATGAACAAAAGCTCAGCATCAAATAAAAGATGAGCAGCATGAACTCTTACAGTAAGAGTTGTTTAAGTATTTGGATTTGAATGTAAGAGGCTATTCCAGAGGGAAGCCTTTATGTGGAAAAGACTGCCTGAGAAATGAGCAAAATAAGTTAGTCATAGCAGAATTTGCCCAAGCACTTGGGTTTTTACACGTATGTAAGGAATGACTGCAGTCATCTACAGCTCATCAGCACAGTCAGTTGGCCTAAACAAATGGTTGGTGAAAGGGAAGCAGGCATGTAACTAATTGTCCAGGTTTCATTAGGACTTTGTCTTTGTAAAAATCTCAAACTGCAGGTTTTTTGTCCATGTGTCACTGGGACAAATTCAAGGTAATAAAAAAAAACCCTAGCGATTTCCATGACCTTATATTTCTGTCTATTGCAACCTGTGAAACTCATTATAACAGAAGCAATGTTGTATGACAATTCTCACAAGTGTTCCATAGTCTAAATTTAAATGTAATATAAGAAGTGATTATTTCTGGAATACAGGAAAATTTAACAGCAGCAGAGCACGTGTGTAAATCAGAGGCAGAGTGAACAAACCCAGTTCACTGGGGTGAGGAAGAGGCAGCAGACACTTCATGAAGGCACACTTGCTAATCCCATTTTTGGACAATCAAAAAAAAAAAAACACAGATACAGAAAGCAGATTCTTTTTAATGAACGTGTGCTAGAAGTCTGGGCTAAATTTAGCTGGAAGGAAAATGGATATGGTCCAGCACTTTAAGAAGCACAGTAAATGACGTTGTAGGTGAGAACTGCAGACAAATGAGCAGCATCTAATCACAACAGGATGATTTTCTGCCCTGGTGGCAAACACCCACACTCAGAACCAGTAGCATCAGCTGCATTTATAGAAATGCCTCCATGTATGTCTACTAATGCAAGCAAAGGACAGCCTCTACCACAGAACCCTCCTGCCTCCAGAAGCCTCGTACGCTCTCCATACACTACTGACAAAAGACAGTTGCTTATTACATCAGCAGAAATATTTAAATAGAGCATGTGGAGAAAGAGTAATATTGTATGCCTGGCCAAGTAATATTTGCTCTACAGTGCTCCTACTGAAAGAAAGGCAGGGTTAAAGCTCCTGAACTTTCCTGGCCAGGTCTGCTATCATTAGCTCAGAGTTGCTAACTTGCCAGCTGGATGGATTTCTCATGTGCTCAAGTCCTATAGGAAAGACTGTAAAATAAAGTAGTCCTCCCATTCAATTGAGAGGTGTGGTCTCTCCCAAAATAACTAGGCTAAAACCCCACGGAATCACTAACTTCAGGAAGAGGAAAACAAACAAACACTCAAGCACACCTTCTAACCCCAAGAACAACCAAAATGTAAAAAAGGAAACACAGACCAACTATAAAAACCAAACAACACACAACAACTCAAGACTAGCTTATTTAGAGGGATTAACTGAAACTTTTCAGAGCAGTTCAGCAAACAAGTCATTTTCCTGAACAGCTGAAATTTTGGTTGTTTTTCTTCCTCAAAACAATCTCCTCTGAAAAAGTCATTATTACAAAAATAAAGGTACATTCCAGATATGAGCTAACTATACTTCCAACTTCATTTGACCAAAACATTGCTGCAGGTACACAATTATAAGCAATTTAAGTTCACTGCCATGTGTGTTGCTGACAAGACAGATGGAACCAAACAAGTGTCTTGAAGCTGTCCTCACTGTTCTGCCTGAGGTGTACATGTGGTGCAGAGGCTGCTGCCACTCTCGGAAGCATCGCTGTGATGCTCACTCCATACTCTGGCAGGGCTGGCATTGGGCAGCCTCATTCCTAATGGAAAACGATAAGAATTGCAAAATGAAAAAATAAATAGTCACACGTTTTATAGGAAAACATAGAATCATAGAATGGCTTGGGTTGGAAGGGACCTTTAAGATCATTTAATTCCAACCCCCTACTATAGGCAGGGACACCTCCCACTATACCAGGTTGTTTACAGTCCTATCCAGCCTGGCCTTGAGTGCTTCCAGGGCAGGGGGCATTCACAACCTCACTGGGCAACCAGTTCCTCACAGTAAGGAATTTCTTTCTAATATCTAGTCTAAATCTACCCTCTTCCAGTTTAAAACTATTTTTTTTCCTCTTGTCCTGTCACTACATGCCCTAATGAAAACTCCCTCCTCAGCTTTTCTGTGTGTCCCCTTCAGGTACTGGAAGGCTGCAGTAAGGTCTCCCTGGAGCCTTCTCTACTCTAGGCCGAAGAGCCCCAGCCTGTCCAGGTCCCACTGGATGGCATCCCTTCCCTCTAGTGTGTCAACTGCACCCTCAGCTTGGTGTCATCTGCAAACTTGCTGAGGGTGCACTCAATCCCACTGTCCAATTTCGCCTACAAAGATGTTAAACAGCACCGGTCCCAGCACCGATCCCTGAGGAACACCACTTGTCACCAGTCTCCACTTGGACACTGAGCCGCTGACCGCAACTCTCTGAGTGCGACCATCCAGCCAATTTCTTATCCTGAGAGTGGTCCATCTGTCTAATCCATTTCTCATCAATTTGGTGACCAGGATGTTATGCAGGACAGTGTCAAATGCTTTGCACAAGTCCAGGTAGATGACATCAGTTGCTTTTCCTTTATCCACTGATGCTATAACATCAGCAACCCTCACAAGAATTAGTACTTGCAGGTGTAGTAACGAAAGTTCTCTAGTATGTCTGAATAAACTCAGATCAAGAAGCTTTAGATCATAAAACTTCACCATCACAAGTTATACAAGAGAGTAACAAGAAAAAGGAACTGGAGAGAGAAATCCTAAAAAGATTAGACAGTTGCCAGCACAAGTGGGGAGGATGGGCAAGGCTCATTTTCATAAATCATTTTAGTCTGCACTGAAAAAATCTAACTGAAGAAATGCTTTCAGCAAACTGATGCTGTTTCCAACTTTTCTGTGCCACCAGGATTCTGATCAACAGCCTTTATCCCAGCACCATTCAGTGGAATGACTCTAGATGTAGACATCCCTGTTCATTGTAGGGATTTGGACCAGATGACCTTTATAGGTCCCTTCCAACTCAAGTGGTTCTATGATTCATCCTTCCTGAGATCTAAAAGAGCGCACTAGCTAGACTTCTTTTGTTGTTAGTTTGTTTTAAATACAGAGAATGCCGTGATGGAAATACAAACAGCTAAAATACTTGGGTAGTTTTTGAGCAGAGATTTTAAATAAACTATATATGATCTTAGGCTTACAAAAAAAAAAAAAAAGTAACTATAATTCATAACACTGAGTGTGAGGAATTCAGCAAGAATTGCAGCTCTTATTTGCAGTTACAGCCCAGCGTGAACTGTAATGTAAGTAGAATTCTCCAGGTCCAACTGAGATAATGATAGAGAATACAAGATATTTACGATGTGATATAATACCAAGCTATCTTCTCCTTTGCAGGTTTTCCCCAGCAATCTTTTTGTATCTGATTTGCATAGTACCATCATTATGGCTACTGGAAATTCACCATGGGACACAGGTATTTATTATGAAACGTGATGGACTGGCTTGAAATTGATTATCTGATGGGCTGGATTTAGGCATAAATGCCAGACCTTGATCCAATTTTCCATTTTATGTTGGTGGGCCTCCCAGTCCGGCTGGGACTACGGACAACTGTGCATTTCCTAATATCAAGTAATGAACCTCTTTCCTAGCTAAAATGAGACTACTTGTATTTGGCTGAGGAACTGAAGACTAGAAGTATGAAATACAGCATTTTGGCCCCAGGTTACCAACTTGAATCTTGCTCAGGATGGTGAAAGAATTTCATTGCTTTAGAGGCCTTTGTAAAATAAAATATGAGTTTTACGGCATTTACAGGCAGGTATCACAACTCCAAGCAAGCCAAAATTGCGGTAGCTATCAATTAAAAGGCTCTTAAATTACCTCATGTTTACTGCAATCTAGGAGAAGATTCACAGATTCCTACCACGATTAGCTGTTTTGGGAGTTTTTCTGTTTGTGCTATACAATGATCTTGGAAGGGGTGTCTGGATTCCACTTCAGGATTCAAATGTGTGGCAGCAATTTTAAAGGCAATGATTCCTGTGGCAACTGAGGTCACCAGTTAGGGTGAAGACAAAGCCCAACAGCCCATGCTGTGTGAGTGAGCCCTTGCCCTGTGCCAGCTGCTTGCAAGTCCCCATAGAACTTCCATGCAGTGAAAAGGGGATTTTCACATGCCCCAGGATTTTTGCACAACCCTGGCAGAAAATGACCTGGTAGGAGCAAAAGAGAAAGTGATAGAAGATGAAACATTAATTAGACTAAGGAGACACAGTCCCTTATTTTCTCTTTTGAAACATTGTTAAAGCCCACAGAAGTATAATCAAATATTCAAAATTGTGTTTACACTGAAAATGCCTGAGGCTTTTTCTAAATACAGCAGCAGGAATTTATTGTCATCTTGTTTTGCCAAATCTCCTTAAACAGTCACAGACAGGTAGCGTGGATATTGAGAACATTTGTCATAGTTAAATCTGGTCCACAAAACAGGCTAATTCTGTAGTCAGAGGCAGCAGTTTATTTCCCAAAATGATGTTAGAACATGGCATACTTTGTTCTTATTGATATACTGTTACTGTGAATTAAAGAGGGAGTATATCAAGTTAACAGCTTAGTTTATACCTTGAGAAATAGGATAGGGAGTTCAGGAAATGCATGATCAAACAGATTCAAAAGCAGTACCTCTAGAAGGGGAGCAGCCCTCATAACAATATCAAACAGCACCCAGATAAGTATTACTCTTCTGGTGAAAGTTTTGCCGAAGTGTTCCTTATTAAAATAATAACAGAATGGGTCCATACTTTTTATACACACACCATCAGAACAGTTTGTGGTCTTTAAGGCAACAGAACTTTGATCTCTTGTGGAAAACCTAAGAGGAAACATCAGTTGCTTATGCTGGTGCTGTTACTTCAGGCATGCACAGTCTCTCCTGAAGATTGAGGCAATTCTGCCTCCAAGTACCACAGAACTGGACAGAAGTAATGCCATTCATCTATCAAAGTGGAATACTGACTGCATAGAAAGTACTGCTTTGCAGTGAAGTATTTGGGGATGAAATACATCTCTGGGAGAGACTCCGTAAAATAAATTAAATCGTACTGAGCAAAAGAAATTGCTGTCAGCAAAACAGTGGCAAGAAAATTAAAACCATTTATTCCAATAAGAAATAATAATAATTCTCCAAATGCATAAGACCTCAGATGAACAAATGGCTCTTAGCTTTTCAAACACCTTGTGTATTACTGCCACAAAGCATCACATGACCACCTTTAGCAGAGGTTACTTGACTGCCAGGACAGCATTCATGCAAGCATCCTGCTCAAAAGTAAGATGGATACTTGGTGAACCTTTTAAATATATTTAACCACTAAGGAAATAATCAATTTTCCTGCCCATTCCCTCAGCCCCATTCTGAAATGGGATTCTCTTACCAGCTAAAATTCCAGTGTATCACTCTTCCAGAAGAGATGCACAGTATTTCTCCCTTCCCACACTCACTGTCTTCCTCAATTGGGAAGACAGCTTAAACAATCTTTTCTCCTGTGTTACATTTCAGCTTTCTAGTAGGAGCAAAACGAAGCAAAGTCACAATACTGAATTTGACATAGTGTGTGTTGCCATAGTGATGGCCACACTGCTTCCAGCGATGCAGAGCAAGGGGTACCTGTTGCTTGGCAGGGGCTGTCAGCTTCCACATGGTAATGGGGCTGAGGGCACTCTGCCCTGCTATTCCAGCAGCAATTTTATCACCTCAGTGCTGGGTCTGCTGCAAAAAGTTTTAGCTGAACTCATTTCTATCTGGCACTGAATAAGAAGCAAATAGAAAATTGCTGAATTACTTCAGTATTTCAGGGGGTCCCCCTGCACCACCAGCAAGATCTTTGCAGGCTGGGCAGTAAGAAAATATGTCACGCAAAACAGCTTCCATTTTAATGATGTTTTATAGATCAGAGGAATATCAGCTTCATTTCATAAGAAAAAAAGAAGTAAACCTAGCTAGAATTTCTGTAAGATGTGTACAATTTCTTCCTGTTTTATTTTTTCACAGTAAACATTAAGAACTTTTGTTCAGCTATACACGCATCCACACACCTATGAGTAACAAGGCTGTAGAGCTAAGCACGTAAACCATGTTCATCTGCCTATGAAGCTTAGTACTGGCTTCTTCCTCCTCACTTTCCCATTAAGTCACTGCGCATACACAATTAGCTAGGCAGATATGCCTGGCACCAACAGGCCTATTTACATGCATATACATGATGTAAACTAAAGGCTCTTTTCCAAACTTTCAAGTGAATCACCACCACAATCACCACTTAATAAATATTCAGGGGAACAAACCAAAAGAAGAGAGGAACCTACTTAAATTAAAATTAGAGGTCGATTTTAATGCCTGACTCTGCAGGTGCAGTTCTCCATTTCCAGCCTGCAGGCAGAGAGATTCAGATCCGGCTCTAAGGAGCACCTTTGGTCAACGTTCTTGGAGCCATGCATCCCCCATCAAGTCAGGAATGGTTTCAAAAATTGCATATTAGGAGCCTATGAAAGACATAAATAAAGTGAACTTATTTTCTTAATCATTCTCCATGCCTATGTGCAGCTAGAAAACAAAACAAGCCCACAGCAGGCTATGCAGGAGCAACCTGTGCGGACAACCCAGGAGATCAGCCCCACAAGGCAGCAGCTAGGCAGAACCCCAGCCCCTGCCTGTCCCTGTTTCCATGCCCAGAACTTCAAGACTTCCCTTCTCCAAATGGAAATATTTCCCCAACATCTTGGTGACAATCTTTCAATGCTGTCACACCCAATGTGCAAATAAGCCATGCATTCAGTTTCGGAGCCTTTATCACCAATTCTAAAAGCAACAAGCACTGACTTTTTTCCACTTTTTTCAGGCCTCAGGAAGTTCCTCCATTTATCTACACCGTCAGGCAAGAGGCAGGCTTGCTCAGATATGAGCAGTATTATCAGAAACAAAGTAAAGGGGGATCTGAAATTTTTTAGACTGTGACATTTGCTGGAAAATGTTGCCCATCTATTGGCAGGCATTACGCTGAATAGAACTGCTCAGTATGCACGCAAACATTCCAATTGTTGCAGAAAATCACTCCTCGTGCAATAAAATGGTGGGGGGCCCAGTGGAGAAATGCAAATCGTTTGGCGTTCTCTGGCACAAGCAGAGCGGGATAGAAGTCTTTCGTGACAGCCTGGTTTGATTTTCTAATTACCCCTTTTTTATTACAATGAAATGGTAAGGGCTGCTATGAAGACAGATGTTAGGAGCCAGGCCTCAGCTACCCCAGGAGCATCTTCTGGACAAAAGCAGAAAGCAGTGCACCTCCCACTGCTGAGCCACTGTGCTGCATCCAGCAGTGTGCTTTAGCCAACATTTACTTTCCCACAGGATCCAATGCCTGCAAAAACTAAAGCACCAATTTTTGTACTCTGCAGGGGCAGGCAATGTCACAGGTTCATTTTTCCTAGTTATTCCTGAATCTCTCACATTATGAACTTCCTGCAAAATAGGCAAAGTTGCAGGGAAAGGAAGAGGGGAAATATAAAACCTAAATGCCCCCACAGCTCAGCTCTATTCATTGCAGTCTTGTGGGAAATCACAGAAGAAAACAACAGAATTTTTAGAGAACTTATTTTGGATGGTAGAAGCTTAAAACAGATACTTGGAAAACAAGTTTGGGTACAGAGCCTCTTACCATAAGGATAAGATAGCAGACTGAGCGATTTTTACCCTACTCTATCATTCTAGGCAGAAAGAGGCGATGTAGGAAACCCACAGCCTGTTGAAGAGAGCTGCAGACAGTGCAGTTTTAGCAGAGAAACGGTATCACCCGCTCCATTAACCCTTGAATTTACATCTGCTTCTGCAGAACAATCCTACAGCTTCCCAAGGGCCTACCAACACATCTCTCCTGCCTAAAGAAGACAAATTTCTCCTTTCTGAGCAAGAGGGGTATTGCATTCAGAACAAGCATAAACCTTTGTAAACATCCACCGTCAAGATTGCAGCCTCTTTCAGCCACAGAACACATCTGTTCCCTGTGCTCAATGTTAACGCTTATGCAATGTTTTTGTTCACAACAGTATTGCAGTAATGAGCCTGAAGCTGTTCAGTTGAATGTCACCAATCAAGACATCAGTCAGTCTCCAGACAGCAGTGATGGAAGCGAGAGAATAGATCACCACATCATTCGGACGGTGGGACACCTTTTCCCGTTCCTAGTAGGGAACCTATGAAATGTTGGGAAAAAGCAATTGGAGAGGACTGCCATGTCTATTTGGGCAATCTCCTTAAATAGCGACCAAAAGAAAATGTGGCTTTTACAAAGCCACATGGTAAAAGTGGCCAACATCTCGCTAAGTACTAACACTTGTTGGTAGGAAGTCTCATCCTGTTCTCCTCAAAACCTAACTGAATTTAGAGTGTCTGGATGATGGTTCTGCAAATAATAGCTAAAAAATAATAACAGGGAAAAAAAAAGTATGGAGAAAAATCAGTATTCGTTACCCAAAATTGGTGTTAATATGCCTTTTTCAAATTATATCCACCACATAGAAATGATTTCCTCTATTGCTACGTGAAGGAGATCAAAGGCAGGCTGAAGGATTAATGCCATCTTTAATGTTAAGTCTCTTAAAATTACAGCATGTTATTGTTGTTGTGTTTTAAACAGGCTAAAGTGTTTGTGAATCAGCTCTCCACAATCTGCGAGACTGTATGGACCCTGGCCCTCCACCAGACTTTTCTACTACTTCTAGTAGTTGGGAGATGGCTTCTCCCCATTGGAGTTGAAATCACCCGGGACCAGTTGTCCCAGCTGCTTCTCATGTTTGTAGGAACAGCAGCAGACATACTTGAATTTGCTAGTGAAACCCTGGACATTGAGGATGTGCGGTAAGGAATATTTGCTGACACAAATAATTTGCACATTGCAAAAGAGATTTGTTTAGTTTGAAGCTTTGTTTGTGCTGTCTGCAGCATCCAGGCCATTGGAACTGTATTCTCACTGATAACAGAAGGCTACATTCAAGGGCTCTGTTTTCCTACTCTAGTGTTTCTGCTGTAAAAGATGTAACAGTCCTATGAGCTTTGTTAGAGATTACTCATGCATTGAGTCAAGTAAGTCAATTTGACTCAAGCACGTCACATTCATCACAACAAAAGGATACAAAAAGCCAAACAACTAGCATAACTGCCATGTGGCATCAGGTCACACAGCTAGAGCAGCTGAAACTCTGGCTACACACAGAACTTCTCAGGTTAATGAATTGTTTTAGACTGACATGGAAGTAACTCGAGTTTGCTTTAGTGACTCATTATCCAAGTTGATTCTTCAGTTATTTCATTTGTAGTTTCTTCTTCACAATAGAACAACAGTGATCAAAGATAAGAAGAAAGGGAACAGCCTAGTTCTGATGCGAATTTTCAACATTGCAATCTCACCCAGAAAATGTAAACGCATCTCCCTCTCACAGCAGTGAGAGCTGAATTGTGAACACCTATCACAAGAAAAAGAATTGCAGAAGAGGTTCTCTTGCCGACACTATTCATTTTTTTATTTTATGTTTTAATATCGCAGAAAAGGCTTTATAGCAGGGAAAGAGGTCCTTCTGACTTGGAAGAGAAACTTCAGGCTTGCAAGGAATATGTAATCATTACAAGGGTAAAGGTAGCTCAAAGTAGAGATATTTCCATATACTTAGCGTTATAACATCAGCAGCAGGAATTTAGTGTAATTGCACAGCTGGAACATGTGGACTGAACAGCAAAAATTCCACACCAAAAAGTGCCTGTTTTCCTCAGTATTACTAGTACCATTGGAAACATGCATTAATCACTGTTTAGCTCAACCTCCCTTTAAATGACATTCCAAATACTACAGAAAACATTTTTGTTAACACAAAAGGAAATTGCATTTTCACTGTTACTACTTTTTCTCCTCCCATAGGAAGAATTATATTCTCATAAATGCAATTCTTGCTGTATGGACCTGGAGTATGTTACAGTTTCCACTTGATCTTGCAGGTTAGTACTTGCACACAGACAAGAAATGAGAACATGTGGTTTAAGGTTTTGCTGGCATGTGATTGTGCACAGGCTACAGGCTATATCCAGGGCTTCTGCTGAAGAGCAGTTCATATGACAAAGACAGTGACACTTTCTGAAGAAAGCCTGTTGTGGTCTCTTTCAAGGAAATGCTTGTTTCTGGCTAACCTCTATCTTCCAGATAAAATACTACTTCCAGAAAAAATGGAACTGCAGTATTGAAGCATTGCTCTAGTTGCCTGTTATTGTTGTAAATTTCACTATGGTAGCTCCTGGGTTAGATCTGGCCATGGCTAATAAAAGAAATTCTGTCATGGTTGCAATCGGGGGATATCGCTGGATCCTACAGAGAAATAAACAAATATCAGCCACAAGGAGCAACACAGCCTAAACACAGATGTCACAGGCTCTCAAGGGGTTACCACAGAACACATTACCTGATCACAGGGAGCTTGCAGGACCATACTGTGTTGGGACTGTATATTCTTATCCTAAACTAAAATGCCCAACATCCAGCTAACTCGGGCTGGTGTTTGCCTGCAGGCAGAAAGGCTTCCTTAAGTCAAAGGAGATAATAAAAATCTATTTATTTCAACCCTTTTGGCCTCCAATATCAACAAGTTTGCAAGTCAACTGTATCAGTCCAAAGATAAGTTATCCATACCAGCATCTTCTATAAAATCAATGACTACTACGTTGACACACCAATTAAAATAATGAACAAATAAAGTAATAATGAAAAATGATTCCTGGAATTTTTCATTAGCTTTCTCTTTGTGGACAGCATTAGGCTTTGATTTCAATTTTGAAGGTAGGAAAATATTTCAGTATTTCAGCTCAGCTAACACCTTCTGAAAAAGCAATATTGCAATTTATCACAGATAAATTTTTTGTTACTGGTAGAATATATTCTCTTAAAGATGCACAAAGTTTAAAAGAAAAACAAACAAACCCACTACACATATCCAAATAAATTCAAATGCTACTTAAAGAAACATTGCATTAATCTAAGTCAAGTAAGATGTGTGTTGCGCCTTTTTTTTTTTTCCTTTGGGTGCTGCTTTTCCGCTTATTTTTCTGCTATAGTTACATTTAACTAGTACTCAATAACTTAATTTTTAACATGTTGACTGTGGGTTGCAGTTTATTTTAGGTAACTCTGTACAGCAGCACAAACGCTACTTTTCATTCAGGCATCAGAATGTTTATTGCATGTAACTATGACTTAAAAAAGCAATTCATAGATGCTATAGAAAACTGCAGCAATGAAGTTAAGACTATTAAAAACTTAAAAGCCATTAAAAATTAGCTGCTGCTGGTGAAGCTTTGCCTACTGGATTTGCAACAAGTGTTTCCCCTTCTACAACTCATTTTCCGCTCTTAAGTCTCATCTTTTTTTCCTTTTCCCAGTGCTACCCCAAACAATTGAGTTATTTTGGTAAGCTGCACTACTTGGTGGTTGGTACTGCACCGCAGTAACTACCGGTTTTATACTAATGTAATCCCGTTGCCAGGGAAATAGGTTAGTTTAGCTTCACAAATTTTCATAACATGCAGCCATACCTACTACGCACAAAGCTGTCTGATGACCCTTCTCTACATGCCATGCCACCAAAAGCATTCCAGCCTACCACTGCCTCTATAAGTAGAGGAGATGCATCCACACAGGATCCAGCAGTTGCACACAATTTGATGTCCAGAAGGCTAAGAGTAAGTACCTGTGGTTTAAGTCTTAGAAGGCAAGCAGGGACTACAGCTTCTTCCTGTCCATAATGCTTGATACTGCCTCTCACCAAACATGACACATTCTTATTATAACACATGAAAAAGGCAACAGTCTCTTAAAAGCAAGGTCTTTGCTTGGAACCAGCTGAACTGTTCCATTCAAGGTGTTTCTTCTTTCCTAACAACGATTATTAGCTTAGCACATTGATTTAACAGAAAAGTATCTGGGGAAGTTGTTGTAGAAAAATTTAGTGAACTACTTCTTGTTTTAAAGTGTATAAATACTGATAGCTTTGTGGGATAGAAAAGGGGAAGTGGTTTTTGGTCCTTTTCGACAGATTATGTAAATGCCTGCTTAAATTAAGAACCCAAAAATGGGGTATGCTTATGTTGAATTGTTCACATTTGAATGCACTTATAATCCAAGCTATCTAAAAGCTGCCCTTTAGCCCAATCCTAGCTAAGTTTTAAGAGAGCTGTTTTAACGCATATGTTTTATTTCCAGTACAGAATATTGGCTGCAAACCAAATGCATCAAGCAGGCAGATTCCTAGCCTGCTGCTGTGCAGGTATAGTGCAGAGCTGTGGAACATCGGGGTCAGCTTGTTCATACAGGATGGACCCTTCTTCATTGTGCGTTCAATCCTGATGGGCCACTTTCGAATATTCAGCCAGATGCTGGTGTTTTTTACAGCTAAGAATATCTTAGTTGTGATCCTACAACTGTATCGCTTGGCAGTGATAATGTTAGACTTTCGTGCTACTATTCTGCAAAAGAGCAGGAAGGGAGAAGTTGGCTGCTGCCCATGTGAGCCTTATGAAGCCACTACTCATGCTACTGCTGAGCAGGATGCTGAAATGAACGAATGTGTTGCTTTTCCATTGAAAGAGGAATCCCAGGCTCCATTGGAAGACCAGTAAGCACCGTGATTGACTCAAGATCAATTTCATTTCTCAGCTGCTTCAGAAGGGCCTATTTCTATGGTGAAACTGACTTTGAGCACAATTAATCTCCTCCACTAAGAGATTAATAATTTCTTCTAAACTGTAGGGGAAATTTCTGAAGGAAAAAAATAATAGAAATGGGACATTCTGTATCCCATTAGACTTTGGGGATTTTTGACCAGTTCCTTACTATATTATTCACAGGGATTTTGTAGCCATAGTTTGTAGTAGCAAGAAAGGTTTGGCACACTACACTAACAAAGTTGGTTATAATCTTTGGTGGCACTTTGCTAATGCACGTACTTGCCTGTATTCAGACAGAAGGACAAGCCTATCCCAATGGAACAGAGGAAACATAGAAGCATTTAGCCCTACTTCAGTGGTTGGGCTACCCCATTTCTGGCTGGATTTTCAGTTTAAAAACTACAAAATACCATGAAATGTCACAAAAAAAGACTGTCTCTTAGGACCTGCATAGTCTGAATAATCTAAACCTTACAAATAAATAGATTTATTAAAAACATGGGAAAATGCCCAAAGACCTGTTTGTCACCTGGTCATTTTCTGCAGAGGTACTTGCCTTTATATACCAGTCAGAACATATCCACAAAATAAACAAATATATATATATATATATATATATACACACACACACACACCAGAAAAAAAACTTATTTTTTTTCCTGCTACACTGCGTTTGAAGTTGAGGGTAGATTTTAAGTGTTGCCATTTTGTAATTTATTATTTTTAAGTGTCCTGATTCAGGTGTACAATCTAATAAGGAAGAAAATTGTCCTGTCAAATGTGAGCAGTGCCATCTGACAAAAGGATTCTGACTTGTGCTTCACATTTCATAAAGCACCACTAAATCCCATGGAATCATTTGGCCTATTTAGTGTCAAGGTCTGTTTTTAAAAAAAGGTTTTTGGTCATGCATTTACTTCTGCGTTTGGGGTGAATAACATGGGACATGATTCATTTCTTCCAGGAACACTTTACATCAATTTAGGACCAATGACCCTGCTGGGCTTAGCTCAAAAGATAAATAAGTTTTGAAAATCTGTCCCAAAGTCATATGCTCACTGAAAATGGCAGGTACTTTCTACAGATTTCTGCATCCACTTTTAATGAGATGAGAAAAGCATGTTAATAAAAAAAACTCACAAATAGGAAATGATCTATTATGCAATCCCAGTTTTACCGAGGGCCTCAGCTATCTAAAAATACAGAATCTTTTTAGGAATGCATTAAAGTGCTCCTGCCACCACCACCACAGTCATATGCTTATTAGACTAATAAGCAACGACATATTTATTCCCTGAAAGATGTACCTCTTTAACAATGAACCTATTTAAAAATTTCCCAAACACGCGAACCTGCGTTTGAATTTGTGAGCTGTTAAACCTTGTGATCTGTTTCATGTAGGATCAGGCCCCTTCACTAAGAGAGAAGAAAATGCACAGCCATAAATAAACAAGTCTTATGCACTCATAGCCCTTTCTACCACTTACACCTTAGTAATAACATGCAACATATCCTGCTCTTCTCATTTTGAGCCTCTTTTCAGCAGAAGGAAAAAAGTCAGTCACCATTTACAGTGCTGTTGTAAGGTTGGCATATTTAGAGTTGAATGCAACTTTTATAGGCAAAGAAGCTAAAGTGCTGCTGCTGACCAACTGTGTTGTCTAAAGCCTTTCACACCAAGGTGCGTTTAGAATCAGCTGGAAGCACTGTAACATCTCTTCTTTGTTGATGCAAGCCAGATCTACTCAGACTCATTGAGTTCACCACTTGCTGATGTAGTAATTACCCTGTTAAAAGGATCCTTGCTAATTAATTTGAAGTGTACCGATCTTCTTAGAACATCATTTGAAATTAACCAGCAAAAAAAAAATTGCAAGTACTTGCTACCTATTTAAAGGTCTGGTTCAACAAGAAGCTGCCTACCAGGCTCAGCCTGCAGCAAATGCAAGATTCCCTGGGGTCAGCAATACAAAGACTAGTTACAGCAGGAGTATTATACAAGGAACTATATTTCCTGGTCTTCAGGCTGTTTCATTTTAAGTAGTAGTAAAGCTCTTAATCAGACTGACTTTGAGAATAACTCACTGCAATGCCAGGTTCTTTACTAGATTCCATCATTATTCAGACAAATACAAAATAGACTAGATCCACACCCTCATACTTAGGATAGAACAGATTTGGACTTCCTTTTTCCTTCCCACAACTATGGGCAAAGACAGATCACTTAAAAGCAAGGGAAAAAAGAAAAAGCAGATAGACAAACAAAGCACTTAAATGGTAGGCAGCCCACACTCTTGCCTGTGCAGAGAGGGGAAATCACATTTGCCAGGTAGCAACAGGAATGACTGACAGAGTGCATTTCTAATTCATCCAGAAGACTGGATAGCAATTAAAACGTCTAGTGATTTGTATGTTCGGTCACAGCAGCAAATCCCAGTGGGAAATCATCTTCACCTTCCTTTTACAAATTTCTTGAGAGGACAACAGAGCTGTTTTGCAGCAGGTTGAGTCAGTTGAACCAGCAGCTGGGTGCAGGGAGCCATGGTGTCATACTGGTGCCTTTCAGAGCACCATGCTATGCAAGTGGTAGAATGTATTCTCTTGGAGACCTGACAACTGGTGTCACGCTTGATATTCAGAAAATGCTATAGTAAACTGTCAGAATTGGGAAAATTCAACCCTTCCAAATGGGAGGATTTTGGAACATCTATTTTAACTGTTAGTTACTCCTGAGTCAGGAGAATCACATTACTAAATCTCTTCAGCAAACATATATCTAGCTGTTACAGTTATTTATTCTCATTGTTCCCGCTTTGTCCTTCTAGATTATTCTATGTAGGTTGCTCCAGAAGTAATTCTATGTATTTCCACGAAAACTACAACAAATACAAAGTGCACAGTAACACTATTTGATAGGACAAATTCTACAAAACACAGTTTTTGAACATGGTCCCCATCAGTAGCTATGCATTTTCAGCAGTGATGAACAAGAGCTGCATGCTGTGCTTTGTAGAAATTTGCACCAGCAGAGGAGACCCACTGTTGTTGTTGCTGCTGCTGCTGCTGAAATGCACCACTCACCACCTCACTGTGCTCACATCCACTGGTTGGTCTCCACAAACATTCAGCAAGTGTCAGTGAATGTCAATGGGTGCCATTTTTTCCACATGGAGGAATTCAATTCCACCCCTTTACTTCATTTGCACTTGCATGTCAGATGCCATTCTGTCGGACTGCCCCTCTGCTGCCATCTGTCACACAGCAACAAAGTATAATGAAATATTGGTGGAAGGTTCAACCGCTACTGCCGTAGCGCCAACATCCGCCTCTGATGTCACGGGCCAACATCATAAAACAGGAGGCATTACTTTTGGTGCAGCTCTTATATATTAAAAATCACTAAACTGTTTTGCCACTTGTCTTTTCCTCAGATAAAATGTATTCCACCTTTCTTTTGGACTTTGGCTCAAATAAGATCATAGCTCTGAGCCAAAAAAAATAAAAATAATAATAATCAAATGCAACAATATCCATTATTTCATTGCATTTCTGCTGGTATTTTTTACTGTACTATATTTTCTGGTACTATGTGAAAATAGAAGAAAATGTTCAATTACTTCTTAAAAATTCCAACCTTATTTTGAAAATAAAAGGCAGTTACCTCAGGCGTAGCTGCCAATTTATTGTATGTGAACTGAATGTTATATGTTTCAATTAATTATATATTTTCCACACACTGCTTTCCTTTCCCATCATTAAGTTAATTACTTAGGCCAGATTCTGACTGCAAACATTGCTTTGAAAGCCCACAGTTACTGCAGTAAATCCTTCCGTACTTTGGATGGATGTCTTCATTCAGAAAGACCCCTTGCCTCCAAACATGCAAATCACAGGGTAATCCCAGAGAAGATTGAATAAAAGCACACAAATACATGTCTGCATTTAGATACCAGACTATGCCTAATACATGCAGGTTTTTATTGGTTACGGTGTGTGAGACTGCTAGTGAAAATACTCTGCAGACATCTGTAAAACACTTACAGAAAAGCCCAAATGTTACAGATGCTTTAAGCTTAGAGCTCCAAACACTAGGTATGCAATATTCTCTGAACAGCACACCAATTTGCAAGAAAGCTTTTTTTTCAGGATCCCCGAAGTATACTATTTCCATGCATGTTTCCTCAGTTGACAAAAACTACCTAATCATTATTTCCCCCTCAAAAATAAAGTAGTTTTTCAGCCTTTGGAAATGACTAATGCATCTTTTCAGCTTTGAAATGAAACAAAAATACTTGCTTGGAATACTTTTGGTTAACCACATTTGTAAAGATTTTGCTGTTACTTTCTTGCAGATAGCTGTCAAACTGTACATACAAATCAGTGGATCAGTACAGTTTTTCTGACCACGGGACAGTATTCTGACTGCTACTGCTGTATGACTAAATATGGTTTCTCCTCTCCCTGTCTTGAGTAGTGTCATTTTAAAATAGCATTGAGAGAGATCCCTGATCTTCCTTTAATCCAATCAGAACAGTAGGTCTGAATTTTGGCTGGCCACTTTGCTATATAAGGGGAGCACAAGGGAACTCAAGGCAGGGGAGTTTAATGCTTTCTAACCAGAGCAGTCCTGCAGTAGAAACTACAAAAGTCAAACCCTGGGGAGAAAGTTGAGGTTAAGTCTGCTTATTGTTACAAAACTGCATGTCCAGGAAATCTCTGCAGTTCATTATGTATGAATTAATGCAGGTGGAATGCGTAGCAGTCATGGAATAACTCACTTCTAGGAAAAGTAATGCTTTTGAAATTACCAGCTCTAGAATAGGATAGAAAACAAACAAACAAAAACACAACCAAAACCAAAAGTACATTTGGATTCTTTTCTAAGAGATTCTTCCATTCACTGTCTGATGTGAAACAGTGTACAACTTGTATGACTATTTTATCATCTCCTGTTCTATGCTCAAGAAAAAGCAAGAAAAGCAAACCCTAAAAATACTTGGTGGAAAGTAAAAAATAAAAATAGAATCAATGGTGCTTTTGTTTCTACCCCAATTTTATGGGAATATAAAAAGATGCATACAGAAGATTCATGATCTTTTCCAGATGATGCCTGCCTGCCACTTTGAGTTATGCATGCTATGTTTGATCAACACCAACCTGTGTATTTTTCATATCCTTCAGACAGTAAGATCCCCAAATACCCTGAAAGCCTTTTAGAACAGAACGCTAGCATCTAAAACTGCACCAGGCTGTTCCTTTGGTTGTGTGTCAATTGAAAACAGACAAGCTCTGAATCATCAGATCAGAGAGTAGTTGGCCCTCTAGTCTTTGAGTTCTATTCTGTGTCTTTCTCCATGCTGCTGTATGAGGATAGAAGCTTTTCAAGAATAATACTAAAGCCCGTCTCTGCAGAGGAAGACAGAACATTCCTGATCTGTAATGGTGAGGTAATAAAAATGGTCACGATGGCAGAAAAAGCAAAAATTTTAAGGGGGTAGGAGAGAAAAGAAAGAAATAATATTAAAAGAAAACACTTTAATTATCAATTTAAACTCTCATATTGTATTCTACACGCTGCTGTTCTTTACTTGTCTGCATTTCAGGCTGCGTTCTGGGCCTGTCTCCCAGATCGTGGTACACAGACAAAAGACACTGACCATTGAACTTCCCACTGCTGTCTGCATAAACTTTTACAGAAGCACTCAAAAGTTCAGGCCAATCGAAGATTAAGAATAGCCTATTTCCTCCTGCTAAAGACTGAAAGTATCTGTGGCTGCCAAAGAGCTTCCTTCATTTGTTTGCAACCTACTACAAAAAGAAGCATGTTTTCCTGAGCAGCCTCTCTGAAAGACTAGCTTATTGAAACAGCAGTGTCATTTCCTGCAGCCCTATGGATTAAGAACTCCCTCAGGCATTCCTAAGGTCATACAATGTTTGAAATAAGGCTGTCAGACCATAAGTAAAAATATTGGAGCAGAAAGGTGGTACAACGTAAGAAACAATGCCCTAATCCAGAATTTCAAACTTTGGAAGGTGGGAGAAGGCTGGAGTCAAATAAAGCAGGCAGGTATGGTATGGGTTCTACCTGTGATAATAATTTCAAAGACCTATACTGAAAATGGCTCTGAAGTCTTCAATCTCCTATATACTAAGCTAACATTATCCTGGAGTAATCAGACATAATGGATACAATCATAGCCAACATCTAAGCATCACAGAAGTGTCCCAGACAGCTTTGGAATAGCCTTTACAGAGTTTAAAAGAAAACCCACAAAAACAAACAAAAAAACCTAGCTGAGTGTTGCTGTTCTTTCTTTTTATATTATTATGAGTAAACTGACACTTCATATTTGAAGAATGCGTTGGGCTTAAATTTTATCTGGCATCCTGCCTAAGTGTTTTGCAGTTTCAGTCCCCTGATAGAATTCACAAAAAGCTTGTCTTTCAAAATAAATGTGGTAGAAGCTTTGTTGGAGCATCTTTCAGGCTTGTAAGAAACAACAGTACATTCAGCAACAGCAGTACATGAACCAAGACAGCTGTCAGCCACCATAACTCACTACAGCCCTAATCCTGCTTTCAGTAAGCATTCACAATGCCACTGCTGAAGACTATCACCACATCTAGAGTATTACTAAGGAAACATAAAAACAGGACTTAGTTTATCTTGCAATTGATTCTAATGGGGTCAGAAGCATCTTCCAAAGAGATTTATCATGACTGCCAAACAATAGTATTCTCTTTTACTTGGCAGGGGTCAGCTCAGCAAAGTGGTTAACTTTGGCCCTAAATGAGGGAGAACGAGAAGCCTCTTCTTTCTTTCCTTTTCTCCTTCCAGATTTCACACTGAGGTGAAATCTACCTGTCTTAATCCACTAATTAACTCATATTGGCTTCTATTCTGCCTTGTAAGCTTGATGTCAAGTTAACTTACGATTTAAGCTCTGTTATGGTGGAAAAGATTACTTTGTGACCTAATCCAAGGAATACTAATCATTTAAAAAATAAAAAAAAAAAATCCTCCTACATACAGAAAAGTAGAGAATGCATAAGTAAGAGTTGCCACAGGGGTAGCCTGAAGCCATATGCCAGCAAGTTACTCTGCTTGTATATTATGAGAATTTTTAACCACCTAATCAATAAGAAATGAGTAGTTACTATGGCAATTCCTACATTACAAGGTAGTTGTGCTGCAGCAGAGTGTGTTCTAGAAGGATGAATACACTCATGACTCTGTTATATAAATTTTTGCATCCTGTACAGCGTTGCATTGCAGTGTGTAGGCTTGAGAAAAAAAAGCAAGAACAACAAAATAGAGTCAAAGCATAGTGGTGGTTATACAGGACAGTCCGAGCTGCTTGGGAATTCTTAAGTGACAAATACATGCCAAGTTAGAGAAATCCACAAACATTCAGACAAATCAAGCAAAGATTTTGCAGATCCCTAGCTTGAAAACTGACCTAACGACTCAGATTCCTGTATTGTTTTTCCCTTTGGTTATATTCTTCAAAGTTTAAACTGATGGGATTAGAGCTGAGGTCCTCTTAGAGCACACCATCAGCAAATGCTAATGCTGATTTCAGTGTATAGCAAACACTCTGCAACATCCCTGGCTGATTACAACAAATGTATTCCATTAAAGCACAGTGCGTCACAGCCTGCTGTGGGGACTGCTACTACTTGCACATATAGAACAAGGATAGAACTTCTTAAGACACAACTACTATAATAGGAGTACGATGTTCTTTCAAAGGTTTGAAAGTCATGGATAATAATCTTTATTAAATACACTCAATTTGTATATGCCTCCTATGAAATATATCCCAATTCTATCACACTGTCTTGGGCAGTTCCTCCCATCTCTTTTCAAAGTACTGTTATTTTTCAAGTATTGGAACAAATGCATTGAGAGAAATGCTGAGAATGAATCTAAACACTAAGTCTGACAGCCAAAGATGTCTCGACTGTGCAAAGAAACAAATTAAGACGTACCACAGCTGCAGCATATGCAGCAAGGATTGTAACACAAAGCTGTCAAAACAGATGATAAGGAGAGAAGCTGATTTAAATTAGCAATTGGGACCTTTAGGTGTGAGAAACAGAAACGCGCAAATGCAGGGGCCTAAGGACACTTTAAAAGCCCCATCACCACAGCCTTGAATCCATAAATTAATAAAATGTGGCAAAGTTACAAGTGTATCTAACTCCAGCAAATATATTCACATAACTGAGGTTCAGATGTTGATGCCTTTATCTGAATGATCGGTGCTGAGAACTGAAAGCCAATGAGACTAAAGAGTTCTTCTCAGGATTCAGTGACGACTACTTTAATTCATAAGATACTGACTGTAAGTTTGCATTACAAAGAAACACCAATTCCTGTGTAGAAAGGCTCAACGTAGTAGCAAAGATTTGAGGCCAAAAACCTTGCAAATAGAAAATAATTATAAAATAAAGTCAATAATTATAACCTGCAGTAAATATACATGTTCAAAAGAGATCTTTGAAGCAGGACAATCCCTTTGATATATGAGAAGAATGAAAGAAATTTGATATCAAAAGATGATGAACTTCGGCAAATCTTTTCAGGCTAGTAAATAGAATTAGAGTTATATATCACTGTCCAACCAAAAGCTAAAATAAGGCATAAACATGCAAACAGAAAAACAGAGTTCTAACACTGCACAAAGGAAAACCCTTGAAGTAAAGGGGCTGTCTAGCAAGCTTACCTTATGCTCACCATTATGAAGGAGCAGCCTTCTGGATTCTGGAAGAGACACCCAACCTTCACACTCTGTCTTCAGCCTGTGCGCCACAGTAACCAATCTTTATCTGCTTGAAAGTAAGACCAAGTCTGCCTGGATACATTTTTCTACTACTTCCAAAAGAACTCCCAATTAGGAGAGAATAGAGTTTAAACAGACTCTTTATTTTCTCCCAACCATGTTACCTCCAACACTACTGCCATCAGATGATTTCCTGATAAAAACAGAACAGCTACACCATTTTTTCCACTGCGTAAACAAATGAAACACAAGAAGTGCACTGGACCAGAGACAGTCAACATTATAAAACTAGGTTTGGAAAAAGCTTTATTCTCATTTCTTGAAAATTTACTGTGGTGCTTAATGCCATGCAGCAATTCCTAAGAAAATAACCAGAAAACATGCTTACCAATAACATAATTAAGAATGATAGCCTTTCCCATTGCTTCATCAGCTGAATATAAGAAATATCTTTTCAAAATTACCAAGGAAAGGAAGACTTATATTTCCTTAACATAACTGTTTCTTCCAGAAAATGTTTTACATGAGTACACTTGTGTTTTAAAGGTCTATTCCACTCAAATTAGAGCATTAAAGATTAATTCCAAATATGAGTTACTGCAAATTGATTTAATAGGAAACAGGATCTGTCCATCTACAAGTTTTTAATAAATAAATAATTCATTTACTACATAGTGGTGGCAACGAGAGAAATCATTCCTCTTCATTCTACCTTCCCTTTACGTCCTGAGAGGTCGCTCCCTTTGCTCCTACAGAGCCTTGTTCCAAGGAGTCTGGTGGACCAGTACCCCTTAGTAAACACAATCATTTCTGAAAGATGGACCTCAGGCTCAGAAAAATTGGGAAAAAAAAAAAGTGAGAAGAGCCAAAGCACCACAGCCTTTCCACTGCATGTCACAACACCTCGGAGCACCCACTAAGGAGAACAACAGAAAATGGTCTGCAGGCACTCTTGTCCTGGAGGACAGTATTACTGCAGATATGGTTACTGCTTGAAAGGAGAAGCAAATAGTCAGAGAGGCACACTTGAGAATAGCCGGCAATGCAGGGAGGTTTCACTCAGTTACATACAGTGTACAACTAAGCCTTTCACTTGCATGCTTATATCACAGTGGGGGACGATGTGTTTTTCAAATGCTTCGTAATGTTTCAGTGCTACAGATAGTCATGTGTACAGAGCATCTCTAAATTATTAGAACATGGCCACAGACATTTGGAGAGAAGAATGGTACTTAGATAGTTAAAACAGGCCTGTTTTTGCACCTTACTCTGGGGCAGGCGGAAGAATTAGTTAACTCCAGGTTTACTGTACTTGAATACCTCCTCCAGTATCTCAACACAATTTTGCGCAACCACAGGGTAAACTACACCTCTTCACCTCACACTACATACTTTAAATACTGCAAAATGCGGATAGGATTCGCTACCTCCTCTAATCATATCTTTATATTCGGATGTCTTGTGAAGGAATAACCTTCAGATAATCTTTCAGGAAACTCAAGCAGGGCTAACACCCCTCTACTACATTCAAGGTATGAACAAGCTCTCCTGAAGCAGCCAACTTAGACAAGCAGCCCATCATCTGCTGTCTCCCTTTCTTCCTCACTAAGGGACTATATACATTATGATTAAGAACCCCATCCTTTCTGTTTCCGAATCCAGCCCTGACACAAGGAAAATTTTACAGAATAACCAACTTCTGATGTTATAACTGCATTATCAACACAGGAAATGAGGAGAGAAAAAAAAAAACATTCTTACCAATTTAGAACAGACATTTCACATCCAACATTCACAATTCCCAGTAAAAGCTTGAACTGAACTCCCTGCTTGTAACCAGTCACCCATTCACTAAGCCCCTCCCTTCCCTTCTTGTTGCTCCTGGTGCTCACCTGTTGGCAATCAACAACACCTGATTCACTGTACTAATTTGGCAGAAGACAAAGAAGCAGAAGTAGAGGAAAGAGAGTCATACCACCTTGTTTGTTACATTTACTTGCCTGTGATACCTAGCTGCATGCTGAACAAGTCACACAACCTAATTGGAAAGGGCCAGGAAATTGTTTCTATATTAATTGTTGAACAATTTCTACATTAAAATAGTTGAACTTGTTAAATTGCATTTAACAGGTTATTACTGAGTTGAAGATCTCTTTTCTCTGTCGCCAGCTTGCACAGTATGATAGGAAGACTACCCAATGGTATCTCTGGTGTACAATAAAGGACCAAAGAGCAGAAAGTTCTTCTAATTTGCCTGCACTTGGAAGGTTTCCAGAAAGGACAAGCTGCAGCAGCAGGATCCTTTCCATTTAAAGTGTAACAAGTCTACCCAAAATAGTGGCTTGCAAGTGAAACAAGAAAACGACACATGGATAAGAAGCTGAAGACTGACCTACAGGAGATGGACCCTTTACCCAAACAGAAGATGGAAGAGGGCAGCTGCTTTTCCCACTTCCCTGTATTCCCTTAATAACAGAGAGAATTGAGATCCCAGATGGTAATGACAGTCCAGATGTCTTTAGCCTCATCTGTTTAAGGCTCTGAATGCATTCAAACATGGCTGGAAACAAAAAGAATGATTAACTAGCACTGTCTCGATGGCTTGTGAGAAAAAGAAAAGAAATTGTATTAATCACTGTTTTAGAGACACCTCTGAGACATGGGGGAATTTTTTTAAAGTTACTTAACAAGTCACTTAATGTCCCCATTTTCCTTTGGCAGCTTTTACAAGACAAAAACTTTAGTGCTCCTTTGCTTGCATGACTACCAAGTGATTCAGCAAGTTTTTTATTTGTTTATACTCACATTTTCAGCCACATTAAAAGGGAGACAATAGAGGTAAGATATGAAGAGCATAAACACAGCTGTGCAGTCAGGGTGTCCTAGAATCATCCAAGTCTGTCGGGTTACAGTCCCAGAGTAACGTGCTGTGGCCAGTTTCCTACAGCTAGAACAGCATACTGAGCAGTCCCTTACATTCAGGTAAACATAAATCAGCCTGCAGATCAGTGATAAATTGTTTTTTGACAGTAATGAATTATATAAAGGACACAGTGTTGTGCCTGTCAACTGCCAACTTCTCTAGTTTTGACAGGGTTTGATCTTATAATTATCTCGCTATCCAGCATCACTCTGCTGTGCTTCACACTGGCTCTTGCAGCCTGCTAACAATGAACCAAGTGGACCATGAGACCCATGTATTTGGCTGCAGGGCTCTCCCCCAGGGTCCCTCCTTTTTGTCACCTGGGTCTGTAGATCAAGTTTTATCTGCTGGTATGGAGGAGATGCCATTGTCACTGTGTACAGTGCTTTGACAGCGTTCACACTGACAAGCTTGTAATAGATTGGTAGATTGCTTGTATAATGCTAAGGAGAAGGAATGACAGCATGTGTTGGGTTTTTTTTGGTTTTTTTTTTTTACTTTGTGCTTGAGGGTTGCTTAACAGGGGAGCCTAACTTAGGTTTCTATGATACCAGCACCAGCTGTCACAGTGCAGACTAGGGGTGTTAGACTAAGTGCTAAATCTTGGTTCAGTACATTTCAAGACAAAGCAACTTTGTTAGATTAAGTTCAGTAGCTGACAGATTAATTTCTTGGAAGTCACATGCAAGAAGAAATTGAGCAAAGAATCTGCAGCCTTCAAATGAGAGGTGGCCTGTTTACACAGATGAAACAACTTCAGAGGTTTCCAGAGTTGTGGAACCGGCAGATGGAGGCACCTTTTACAGCTCTCATATAACAGCAGTGGTTACACCTTCCTCAAATTCTTTCCAAGAAAATGGTAACTCCTCAAATTAGCTGGCAACCATGAGGATCTCATGCATTATTCCATGCATCACAGAAGGACCTCAAAAGATCACCTAGTACAATCCCCCTGCTGGAGCAGGAACACCTAGATCAGGTCACCCAGGAATGCATTCAGGTGGGTTTTGAATGTCTCCAGAGAAGAAGACACAACCTCTCTGGGCAGTCTGTTCCAGTTTTCTGTTACCTTTATTATCACTCCTTATTTGTTAAAGTTGGCTGTCAAAGATTTATGAATTATCTAAGATGATGCATTAGTTGTTTTACAAAGGTTACCAACATTAGTTGTCAGAGAAAAAGAACCTGTGAACTATCTTCACATCAGTGAATGGAAATAAAAAAGAACTGGTGTTATTAGTAAAAGGAGAAAGCTGTCATTTATATGAATTTAGATCATGAGATTACACCAACAACCATATCATTTGCACCCAGAAACTGTACAACATAATGCAGCTCTGTTTTCCACATACACGAATCTAAATGTGGCTAATCACAGATTAGTCTGTCCGCACAAAATAAAATTATCTATGACCAATATTAATACAGATGAAACTGAGAAAATGATTTGTAGTGCAATGTGTACATCTATTTGGGCTGCCCTCAGCTCTAGCTGGTTAGGAAGTGAGGACAAGAAGGAAAATAGGACCATTTCTTATTCTCAGCAAGGCTGAAAGCTCAGCAAGCTTTGCACACACAGTAGGAAATGATTTTGCCAAAAGACAAATCATTCAATATTTTGCAAATATTGTTTTGCCCCCTGACAGATGGTTATTCTGTTTGATACATTCCCATGGTCTCTAGGGAACTACGCAGAAATAAAGGTGAGGATAAAAACAGACAGAACAATAAGGATGTCAGACGTCCTGGAGTATTGATAACGTCACACAGTAACTACATCTTGATGGCACTTAGTGAAGATGTGTATAGATCAGAAGTAGAAAGCAGGAGATGTCTATAAAAAAGGCCAAAAAAACTGCAATGGATTGTATATATCTGAGGGTGTGGCTCAACATGTAGCCACATCCTCTTCAAAAACTTCATCTAAAGGCTACAAGATGCACTTCCTAGAGGCAGACAGTTCAGGCAGAGGAACAGACTTCAGTGGTTATAGATGCCTAATGCTTCCTGAATACACAACAGCATCAATGTAGGATATTGCCATAAGCAGTCAGTATCCCTAGCTAGTCTTGTGTTTTCATCCTGGGGATATCACTACCTCATGCTCTGTGATCAAACCATTATGCCATTTCTACTGGTAGGGATTAAGCAAGAAAGAAGGCACCCAGTCTCTTTATTATAACACACAGAGAGTATCATTTGATGCCATATATGTTAATCACAGAAGGTAGTCTTAAGAAGGAGCTGTAGATCCATGACAAATTGTTGATATGCTACACACCAGGCCTAGTCCAGCAGGCTTTGCCTACCCTAAGCTGTAGTGAACAAATAGAGTTAGCCACAGGGCCTGGAGAATAGTGAACTCACACCTCTTCAAGCTGCACATTTCTAAGTGTAGATCCAAGGAGAGCAGACTAAGATGGGTTGTGTTTCATACCAGGATCAAAATTTGTTCAAACAGGAACTAGTGATGAAGACTAAAGACTGCAGCAATACAAGACTTCTTCTTTTCAAAAGCTGGAATAGGAAGAAATGTCCTAGAGCAGCTGAGCTGGAGAAGTCATTTTTTCAGTGCTCTTAAAGTGAAATGGACTAGCTCTCTAGAGAAACTGAGCATGTAGATTGAGTACCAGCCAATAGTATATATTTACAAGCAACAGCCTGATTCAACCAAGTAATTCCTTTTTGGATATTTTTGCTGTTTGAATGAGGAGGAGAGAAGCTATTGGCAGCCTGCCATTGTGATGGGATATCTTGGCAGGAATATGCTTTGTGTTATATCATTACCATATGGTGGTGGAAAAGTTCTTTTTCTATTAAGTTCCTGTAATAGTTCATTCCCATTTTTAACACAGCCTTTCTGCACAAGAAGTTTGCTTTTCAGTCCTATAACGAGAGCTGTACTACACATTTATAGCTAATAATGGCAAACATTAAAAATAATACTGTTTCAGAGGTACAATTACCATTAGAAAAAGGGAAATGAGCACCCAAATGGAATGTAGCTTCTTTGAAAAGTTAACTGCTTCCCCATAGGAAGGAATTCCTTTTGTGCTGATTTGGTTTTGTTTGTTTTGTTTCCTACTGGATGAAAATACTGTCCAAATCAGCTACAATCAAACGAGATCTGAAATTCTTTTGAAGACAGTAAGAATAAAATGTGTGGGAAGTTTCTCTTTTCACCAGTACACTTCCATTCCAGGAATGGCAGCAATAAACGTATTCCCTCAAATATCTTCCTACTGGGAAACACAAGGCAGGTGGATGCTACAAGAAATTGACCTTTTCATTTATTCTTACAATAAGCACCTACTCTGGTCCAGAAGACTTTCCCTCTCTGCATTTCTAGGAAACAGTAGATACCAACATCAGTGAGTCCAAATCCTTCAGGTTTGGAAGTTTGCAGGCTATGGCTTTCCTGATGGGATAAGTATTTTTTCAGTATGAGACTACAAATGAGTTTTTGGCATATGTACAATACCCAAGAACACAGTGTCAATGATGTTGCCATGCTGCTCATGTTTCCAACTTCCTCAGCCTTCTACTTTTGCAACACAAAAATTAATAAAGATGTACAAGATTTGTTTTCCATAAACAGCAATCCAAACAACATTACAATATCTGCAATCACCTTTTTTTTTTTTTTTTTTTAAACAAGGAAGCTTAAATAATAGACAATACACAGATACTTATCTACCAAAGCTTTTTCCAGCACAGCAAACAAATTGCTGTTAAGGTTCCTGAGGCTGATATTTGCAGGATCCTGTTCCAGAAGACACAATACATCTGCAGTTCGCTCTTGCCCAGACAAATCAGTCTGTGCTCTCTGGACTGTATAAAGCAGTAGCCAGGAACCTGGATTCTAGTTCTTCACTTCAGCATACCACAGCTACACCGAAGTGCAATAACAAATTACATAATGTCCTTGAATACTTGCAGACACTCAAATGTGGACATCTATGTGGTTGAGCAGACAGAACGGTTCCTGGCATGTTTCTGGCCTGTGTAAGACAGTATTTCCCTATATAATCCCAAGGTGCGTGTAAGAGGTATGATGTCCCAGATTATCCGCAGCCCAGACAATTTCCAAGCATAATCACAGACTCTTATGCGACAGCAAGCCTCAGGACCTTGATGCTTTCATAATTTCTAACAGGTTTAATTTAGTAGGAAATACATAAGCTAAGCAATTCCCATTCATTAGGGTTTTTTTACTAATGCCAAGAACTAGTTGCACTTCAGTACACAGTCTGGCCTCCATTTAAATCTGCCTCGTCCCTTTACAACACTGTTGCCTACAATTAATGCCTACAAAAATCAGGTAAACACATTAGTATTGGACTCTAGCATGAAAACCTTTTGGGAGGAGTTTGTGAGAAACTGATAGAAAATTCAGCTGCTGTGACTTATATGATGGCAGCACTGAAGTTTCTGCACTCACTCTCAGATCAGAAATATTGCCAAGGCAGGTACAAATAAGAGACTATTTCAACAAATGGTCCATAACTTGCCTGCATGTTAGAATTCAATTTTCTCTACTTTCATATACTTTTATTGAACTTCTTGGAACAAAACAACCTACGAGGTTTCTCTTCGCAGCATGCAGCATATGAATGTTATAGCAGAATCTTTAAAGCAAAATACCTTCAAGAATTATTTACATTACTGTCAGCTCTTTTAAGAAATTTAGATTAACCAAATCTTTAGAGATTTTCTTCCTAAAACATGTCCATGTCTCTAAGTAAAACCCTTCACACTTTAGCCAGAGAAATCACATTTTGCTCACATGATGTATTTCTGACTGACAGCATAGTTTGCAGCCTTTAAAAATATTCATATGCTGTAGTCAAAACATAGCATGCTTGCAGCCCCTTGGAATCTTAATTCCAAGACTGTCTAACTTCCCATCAAAACTCACATAGTAAGCCGTAAGTACATAGTAAGATCTACTGCAAGAAAGTATGAGTTTTGCAGGATCCGATGAAACAAACGACAAGCTTTATCTTGTAATTTTTCAGAACAGAATTGCAAAGAGTCTCAAAGCCACAAATCTGAATTGGTCATGGTATGGCTCAGTTGAGAACAAATACTCTAATTAAAAAAAGAGAGATGAAATCTCAGAATCATGGAATGGCATGGGTTCAAAGAGACCTTGAAGACCATCTAGTTCCAACCTCCCTGCCGTGGGGTCTCCCCAGAGCTTTCTCTTCTCCAGGCTGAACAACCCCATCTCCCTCAACCTGTCTTTGTAGGATAGGTGCTCCAAGCCCTTTAATCATCCTCATTGCCCTCCTCTGGTCCCGTTCCAACCATTGCATGTCTTTCTTGCACTGGGGGCCCCAGGCTTCCAGTACTCCAGATGACATCTCACAAGGGCAGCTTAGAGGGAGACAATCACGTCCCTCTCCCTGCTGGCCACTCCTCTCTTGATGCAGCCCAGGAAAAATTTGACTTTCTAGGCTGGAAGAACACACTGTTGGCTCACATCAAGCTTTTTGTCCACCAGATCCCCCAAGTCCTTCTCCACAGGACTGCTCTCAATGTGTTCTTCACCCATTCTGTACACAAAAGTTCAGATTGCCCTGACCAAAGTGCAGCATTCTGCAGCTGGGTCAGGACAATCTCAGGTCTGTATATAGACCAGGTTCCTCCGGATGGCATCCCTTCCTTCTTTTGTATCAGCTGCACCACTCATCTTAGTGTCATCAGCAAATTTACTGAGGGTGAAAGAAAGACTTCACTCAGTAGACTTAACAGTTTGAATTTGATGCTGTTATTTCTTTTTATATATAATCCAACAGACCTCAAGATGCCTTGAAATCACCATTATTACAATAATACAGAAATATACTATGACTAAGCACAGTTCTTAACTCTGCCAGCAGCAGATATACCAACAGCAAATAGGCCTAGCACACAGAATTCTTCTACCTTACATATTAACCATAACTTCAAGAAAGTATCCCTTGAGTAAAGCTTTATATTTTGCAGGTTTTATTTGCCAGCTCTTTCCAAACTTAAGATTATATTACTTTTGCTTGCAAGTCAGTTATAAATGGCATTATTACTTGAGGTTTTGCAATTGTTCCCCTTGAGGGTAATGGTGAAATTTACTTAAATTTTGCTACCTCGAGGAGTGTAATGGTATGTGGGAGTAATCCAAAATTGCTTGAACAATAGAGCAGCTGATGATTCCCACCACTGACTCTGGGGAGGTGAACTGAAGTCTCTGGACAGTTTCCAGAGACCCACCTCATTCCAGAGATCACCAAATTAAGACACAGTTAAAACATGCGTGTGCACTTGCACAGAGGGGCAGGCAGTCCTAGAGATGGCAAAGCTGCAAGTCAGCATGCCTGTCTTGGCAAGAGACTAGACGGATTTGTTCAAAAAACAACTTGCACCATGCCTAAGAGCAACTAATTCTCTCCCTATGTTCATTACATTCTCTCTCCTCTTTATGTGAAAATGATCATTCTGACCTGCAGAAAAATGTTTAATTATTACTCAGTTTCGTAGTCACGGCATTAAGTTTTTTCAAAGACCTCTTGTAAATTGAGAACAGAAAACAACCAAAATATTAAANNNNTAAAAAAAAAAAAAAAAAAAAAAAAAAAAAAAAAAAGCCCTGTTACTTAAGAGCCTATTGAAATTCTTTAGGTCTCTGGGCATGTATTATATATTCACCAAGTTTGCTGCTGGTGATGTAAGCTAGAAATTCTCCTGCTGGTTTTGATTACAGCTGCAGAGTCACAGATTTGAACAGCAGTAGACAATCATTCTTCTGAGCCTGCACATAAATATAAAACATTTCCTTTTTCCTTATCACATAAACCTTCTACTATGATTACTTCAAAGTGAACTCCTGTTTTCTTCAGATTTTCTCCACTTATCATTTTATAATTAACAAAATGTATTCTATCCAACAAAGCTCTGTTATTTGCATATTCAAAGGTCACCATACAGGTTAAAGTTATTTAACTATGAAAGAGATGATAATTTCACAATCTTTTTACATGCAGATAAAATACAAAATTACCTCTGGGTTTTTAATTTGCACATTTACAGACACATGATAAAGAGTTTTACGATAATGGTATAAGCAGCATAACGAACTTTCAATTAGGCTGTGACAGCTCTTCCCTCTAGTCTTTGCATTGTCATTTTATTATTTAAAATGCTGTCATTTTATTATGGAAGCAACAAAGAATATTACTTACTACGTCCATATTTTGGAGCCAAAATGGAAGCTTCTCTCAACAGTGCTGCAGTAAGGCACTGCAGTGCACTGTAGAGCATGCACACATGTTCTACCTGGCATGCAAATGTTCCTTGCCAAGCAAGGTAGGAAAGAGAAAGAATCAGGTAGAATTAGATGAACAGCCCGAATAGTCCAAATCATCAGATTAGAGCAGTGATAAATGGCAAAGAAAAGTCCTGTCTATTGCTATTGCACCCTTGTGGTTTTTTTCTACTTTGTTTCTTATTGCCTTTGTACAAACACAATGGAAATCCTTCTGGACACAAAGCCTAAATTATTCCTGGAAAAAGCAATGCTCACTGAATTTCCAATGAAACTGTAACAAGGTGAAATTCTGCCCAATCTAGGAAGTTGTTTGCATACCTTACAAAAAATTAGATTCTTTAGCATAACTTTTCTCCCACCTCAGGTAAATCAATGCAGCTGAGATAATTATAAATTCAATCCTTTCCAAAGTTACCTTCTTCTGTGTTAATACCATGGTCACAAACCAGTCCTACCTCTTAGAATGAATAACCAGAGGACAAATATTTCTTAATATTACAAGCTATTCTAGAGTCGGCTGGTATCTGCATTTTTAAACCAGAGAGTAACTGACTGCAACAAAGCAATTTTGTTATTTTTATATGTTAAATCAAAACCGCTACTGCAACTTCAGAAGTCCTGGACATAAAAACACTAAAAAAAAATGTAAAAAATATGTGAATCTAATGAAAAATAAGACCTCCAGAAATTGATATTAGTTACTGAAAATCACAGGTAATTTTAAGTCTCAGCTGACTGCCATAGAATACAGTCATTCTGGGTCATATCTGATGTAATATTCTGCACGGCTATGGTACACTTTCTACAAACAAAACAATTCTGAAGGATATAATCACAAAACACCAGACAATTTATTTCTTTCTCAAGCTCTCCTAACAGAAAAGAAATGTCAGAGACATATGTAGGGGAAAAAAATCTTCTATAAAAGTCACAATAACATGTGACTACAATAGATACAGAATAGCTGTTGAGGTATTCTACTTTAAGACGGTTTACCATCTTTGACAAGCCTTCCTGAACTCAATAATTAAATAACCACAGTCTTAGAATTAGAATAAAATTTTTCAAGTTTCTAACACAGAAAATACAATCACATTCCTTCATGGCTGCACATGAGAACCACAATGACTCTTACAAAACCAAATGTCACAAAGTTTAAGTCAGAAAACTATTTGTAAAGACATGAAGAACTTAGAAGCCTTGCGCACCTAAGATTTAACAAGAAGAAATGACTTAAGATTGACTTAAGTAGAAGAATTCACATGAACTGAAACTTTTCAGAAGTTGATAAAAAAGAGCGACTTGGTAAAGTACATCTCTGTTCCTGATTTCATCTGGAAGTAGGCGTGCAAGAAGCACTACAAAAGATTTCCATTTTTATTCCATGTCAAATAAGGCTACAATCCATTATCTTAGAGAACTGTGAGTCCTGGGGCAAGATGAAATTTACATTGTAGTCTGAAAAAAGGACTATATATCTTGTACAGATAAAACACTTGGGCTGACCCGTTACATAGCTTGACAGAACACTGAAGCTGAATCTAATAATGTTAAAATGTCTGAGTTTTAAAAAACTTTGTATCTTTCTGTTAATATTGCACATAGGACAGAACTCACAGTCTCTCTAATGAATCATAGAATCACCAAGTTCAAAAAAGACCTACATCATCATCCAGTCCAACTGTCTGCCTATCACCAATAGTATGAAACTCTTGTGCAAGCAATATATGGCAACTAAGGAGGCACCAAATTGCTTTCAGCATCTCGTCCTGAAATCCTGCTTTTAGTTAGTACTTTAAAGCAGAAGGCACCTTGAAACCAAAATCTAACCATTCACATGTCATATAAGAAAAGAGCAGTGAAAAGAGTTTTGCTATCAACATATTTTTTTTTTTTGAAGCATGAGTTTTTACTTAGTTTAAGGAATTATTATTGGTCATACAATTATTCAGCCTTTTAAAACTATCCAGATTAATCGTTGTAACCTTCCTTGACACTGAATTAAACACACTTGCCAGACACTAAATAAAAGCAGTATTTCCTTTTATTGGATCTATATTTATTTAATTTGATATCACCAAGTATTCACATTACAAGAAAAAAAAACAAAGGAGGATCTTGTTTTCACTATACATTTGTGATCTCAATGTAGATTTTTTCTTTAATTCAACAATACTTTTGTCCTGTTTATCTGCCAACCTGACCAACTATATGCCTCTTTAAACAAAATAATAATAAATTAATTAATAGTTGCAGGAGGCACAGAAGTTGACAGTTAGTCTGCCATGGTACCCTTACCTTCAATCTGAGGTATGAAAAGTTCTTTGAACTACACTACAGCATGAGCTGTATGCTTGGATGGTGGAGTGAAAAAGACCATCTCTTCTCCACAGTACTTAGCAATCTATGCTCAGGAGTAATCAGGGCTCCTGGATAGAATTTGGAAAAATTCTTTTGATAGCAAATTTGTCAAAGAATTGAATCTTTAGGCCAGCTCTCCAGAAATTCACGCCAGATGCAGAAACATTTTGGCTTTACTACAGTTCCACCACCCTGTAGCTAAGCTCCAAAGAAAGATGGATGGAGGGAGTCCTGGCTCCTCACTGTCTGAAGAAGCCAAGCAGCCTGCACATCTAGGGGTTGATGAAGGAAAGGCATTTTAGTCATTTCTTTAGCTTAGGTCAGAAGGAAAATTGTGGAATTGGCCAAAGATTATGTCAGAGATTTCTTATGTCAGAGAATCTTCATGGAGATCTAACTTACATATCACTCTTTGCTCAAGTCTCTACTTCAAGCAACTGCACATCTCAACAGTTGGTCTACATCAGTTACTGAACATCAAATCACAGTGCAACTTATTCTAGGGAACCTGCTTTAGTAGGTGGGTTGGACTAGATGATCTTAGGAGATCCATTCCAACCCCTATGATTCTGTGATTTTCCAGTTAAGAAAATTACCATCTTATTCTTATAACGAATAAAAGCATTTTCCTATATTACCCTCGGCATCTTATAAGTGGCTCGGAATTTCAGCTGTTTTCACATTCATCTTACTTGGACTGCAAAAACTTAATTTTTCTCTTTTATTAAAGCCACTCTTTTATTGTACTTTTGCTTGAACGTTTTTATGAATACAGTAAAAAGACAAAAAAAAAAAAAAAAAAAAAAAAAACACCAGTATTTAAATGCTCTGCTTATGTTGCAGAACAAAACTCTCACCTTTCTCATCCTGGCTGCATATCAAGGCCACAGAGGAAGATGCAGGAGGACACAAGGCATTACTTAGCACAGGCTCAGTTATATTGTGAGGTCTGAGAGCATGGCTGTGTGCAGAAATTCATCCTTTGTCAAGGAATCTGCAGGCAAAACTTTTGCCAGTTGCACTCAAAGCCAACTTTCCCAGAAAAAAAGATAATACAGAATTGGGATGACAGTAAAAATATCTAGGCCAAAGGCAATTTTCCTTTATTTCAATGGGGAGAATGTGGTTGCAAGCTTTCTCCCTTCCTTCCTTCCCCACTGTTCTTTTCCCTGGGAACAGTGATAGGTTTTCCATGTGCTTGAGACTAAAGTGATGGGATGGTGAAGCCAACAAAAGTCTCCAGAGATTAGCTATGAATGAAGAAGTAAAGGAGTACAAGTAGAGCGTTTTTGTTTGTTTGTTTTTTGTTTGTTTGTTTGTAATTTTTTACCAGCATTGTTCCTTATGGAAGGGGAGGTGTCCTTCTTTTCTGACATATCTAGTATGAGTAAGGGGAAGGCACTGAGTCAGACAAGATCAAGACAATGCCAGTCTCCCAGCTGTAAAAAGACATTTTGTTCCATGGAAACTGAAAGACAGCTGTTATCTAGTGTAGGCCACTATAAATGAACATCACAGACTGTGAAGAGCAGAGATTATAATGTGCTGAGAATGTATTATCCCTCAAGAACCATATTCATCAGTGCTCAAAACTTTCAAGTCTTAATTCCAGCTGAGAATGGAAGTCTGAAATTTCAAAGACTCCAAAGAACACAAAATATTGTTAAAAGTATATTTTAAAAGTCGAAAAACATTTGTTCTGAGTTTATTTTTTTAATGTAGGGGGAAAGAGGACATGTTTGTCACATCTCTAGGGATTCTGTGTGCTGCTCTATGCTGGGAGGAAGTCATGGTATTTGGACATAGGAAACTAGTACAGTAAGAAGAGCCTAGAAGAACCCAGGGTCTTCACTGAAGCTGAGGCTCTCAGATTATTCAGTAGGAAAACAAGATCACGATCCCTGAAACACAGCTTCCTGAAATAAGGGTACCAGACCACCTGAATGTTTCCAGTAGCATGAGCAAGCCAGGAGGTAAGCAGTTTTTTGTCTAGAAATCTGGCCTTTTGTTCCAAGCTTACTGAGACACATACAATTTCCATGAAACATCCATCTGTAAGTAAATGTACTGTGTCTGATGAAATTCATTTAACTGATAAAAGGCTTGCTATTGATTCCCATTCATCCCTCCGTGGAGAAGGGAATGGACAATAAATATGTCTGTGCTAACATTACAGGAGGATAGGCAGGTGAAAAGGGAATAAGGGTTGAGGTAGAACTGAAGTAACAATTGTTACTCTGGGGGTTAGGAGAAAGGCCCCATGCTCTCCAAGTAGCAATATTTCTAGGTGTACTTTACACAAATCCACCTGCTTTGTCTCTCCCACATCTCACATTTTATCTGCAAATGAAGGTGAACTGGTGAAAAAAATCTAAATGTTGTTTAGAACCCAATTTGAAAGGAAGCTGTTTCATTAAAGCTGCAATAAACTTAACTTCCTTTCCAGCTCCATAGCTACTAAAATGTGGTTTTCAGAAAACAATCTAAGATGAATGGAACAAATAAGCAGAATTTAGAATAGAAAGGAGTTTGTTTACTAATCATGCACAAAACATTGACATTCCAAAAACCAAACACACAAAATTTGGTATCAGATCTCCTGAATAATACTGAAGGCTTCAATGCCTACCTACAGGTACAGCCTCTAGGATGGGTATCCTGTTTCAGACTTTGGCAGTGTTTTCCAAACCTCTTAGGAAATACCACATTCTAACCTAAACCCTGTTGATTTTTATTGCTGTTCCATACTGTACAGATTAAATAAGCTGACAACAGAACAACCTTAAAAGGAATGGCTGATTTTGAAACTGCAGCAAGTCATCTATGTGTAAAATCATTTTGTCTAACATTGATCTATTTGTACACTAATATTATCTAACATTGATCCTTAGCACACACATCAAGAATAGTAGAACTGTTTTGCTTTTTACTTTTTTTTTTTTTTTTTTTTTTTTTAGCTACCAGAAGAAATTTCAGAAGATAAAAACAGTATCAAGTACTGTTATTGTGCTCTTTGTATTCACTGCAATTTCCATGGGAATAAATAAGAGGCATTACTTTTGGAGAGACCTGATAAAGCATTAATTATCCATACAACTTTCAGACATAACAGGAATTGGAAAATCCTATCTCTTATTTGAATTCCCATTTACTTTGCACCACGCCATAGGTCATACTTGGATACATACAGTTGAATTCTCCTTCAAGCAAAAGAATCTCTTTAAGGCAATACTGCATGACTGAACTGTCATAAAAGCATACTGATGACGAGCAATCATTGTGTGCTACCATTTTTCCTACAAAAATCAGTGGAGCAAAGGTTGTTTTTTGTATTTGAAGCTCATAATACCTAATGAACATCCTCAGCGAAAGGCACTGATAACCACAATCTTTGCTATGGAATACAATTATACATCAAGAGAACCTAAGGAAAGCACATCATTTCTTTCCTCATAAACTGATATGTGCTAGATAAAAATAATTTTAAAAAGGCATTTTAAGACCTTGCTTTCAGATGATGCATTTTGCCATGAAAATTGAGCCTTCTGAAGGGAAATTTCTGGAGTGAATACAGCTGAACTAACCTATTGAATGAATACTTGAAACTTACTTGTCACTTAGGGCTTCAGATCCTATCAGTACCTGCTGCAGTTACTCCGGAATTACCTCATTAGAAATCAAACTCTCATTTTGCCAGCAGATCATCTCATAGCTTTCATTTGTCTATTCCCTTACAGCTGATACGCCTTCTCTTAGGCTGGATTAATTCTCCTATGTGTGGCAATGCTGTGGTAATGGTATTCAGTAATAATCTGTATGTATTGGCATTTAGCCCTGGGCTTACTCTTTTCCAAATGGAGATGTGTTGCCAGCAGGATCACAGCAGCAGTTCTCCAGAAACTGGCAGTGTGCTTCCCCTGGATGATCTTTTGGTTTCCAGACCTACTTTATCCTTCTTTACTCATCTATTTTGATTCTCTGATAGGCTATAAGTAGCATACAGGGATATCTGTTTCTTCTATTCTCTTGATGGCAGCCACGTATGTCGCTATAGTGCCGTGGACTGCTTAAAAGCATTTACCTCAGTGATCTTTCACAGCTCCTTACTGCTCCTGTTCTGGTGACACTTCTGGAACACCCCAGCAGCCTAGCAAGAGGAAATTTTGGTTGCATTTCAGTATTTAAGAAATTAACCTTGTATTTTTTTTTATTTGCTCATTTTTGTATTGTTTTTATAAAAATCATTTAAAATAAGGCTTCTTTGGTGAAGAAAGCATTTTCCAATTGAACTAGTTGTGCCTTCTTGATACCTAGAAGGTAGGTAAAGAGAGGAGCAAATTTCTTGAGCTTGAACAGAGCTTTGCATTGTTGAACATTCTAGGCTCAATACTTTATCAGGAAAGAGCAAGCTCAAAGGGAAGAGGAAGGAAAGGAAAGGAATATTGTTCTTGTGTTTTTGCTTTTCTTTCTTTTCTTTCCCCCAGAA
>JACDJE010000229.1:1490774-1504544 GCA_016647715.1 Pavo muticus | reverse complement strand
TCCCTTCCAACCCAGCTGTGCTCTGACTCCACGGCTCCACCATCTTTGAGCTCCCTTCCAACCCAGCTGTGCTCTGACTCCACGGCTCCACCATCTTTGAGCTCCCTTCCAACCCAGCTGTGCTCTGACTCCACGGCTCTACCATCTTTGAGCTCCCTTCCAACCCGACCACGCCGCGATTCCATAATGCTGCAATCTTTAAGGCCCCTTCTGATCCAACCATGCCGTGATTCCATAATTCTACCACCTCTGAGGTCCCTTCCAACCCCACCACGGCAGCAACGGTGACAGACGGAGCAAGGTGACACCCGGCAGCAAGCACTCGGGGCGCTCACCGCTTGCTCAGCTCCTTCAGGGCCCCGCTGCGGCACACGCTCAGGTAATCCCCCAGCAGCTTCAGCTGCTCCCGGCTCCGCTGGATGCGCCTCATCCTCTCCACGTGGTCGTAGAGGCTCTCGTTGACCAACTTGAGATCAATCAGCGGCTGCCTGCGGATCTGGGTGAGGAACTTCAGAGCCTGACGGCAAACCTACGGCAGAGAGAGGGCGAGGGTCACCCAGAGGGACCTCCAGGACCACCCCCAGGCACGGCTCCATCCTTCTCACCCCTCTCTTGCTCAGGTCCCAGTTGTGGATGAGGCGGGACGGGATGACCACCTCGTCGTCCCGGTGGCAGCTGTCGCAGTAGTAGAGCCCGGAGTAGGCGCAGAGTTTGGGTTTGGCGAAGGAGAAGCCGATCTGCCTGGAGCAGCCTTTGGGGAGTAGAGAATGGGAGGTAAGAGGGGACCCCCTGAGCTGGGGGGAAGACGTGGGGTGAGACATGGGGCAGGAAAACCTGGGAAGGGGTGGACATGGGGTAAAGCACGTGCCAGGGGGCTTGGGGTTCAGTTAGACTGTGACAGACCAACTTCATACACAAGGCATCGTCACCATTCCTGAACCCATCTCACTTCTAACCCATTAATTATTTAGATGATCTTTAAGGTCCCTTCCAACCCAATCCTACTCAACACAACTCAACCCAACTCAACCATTCCATGGTTCCATGATCCTTAAGGTCCCTTCCAACCCAACCCTGCTTAACCCAACCCAAGGATTCCATGGTTCTACGATCTTTGAGGTCCCTTCAACACAACCGTGCTGTGATTCCATGGCTCAACAATCCTTAAGGTCCCTTCCAACACAACCCCACTCAACCCAACCTGACAGTTCCATGGTTCTACGATCTTTGAGGTCCCTTCCAACCCTACCATGCTGTGATTCCATGGTTCTATGATCTTCGAGGTCCCTTCCAAACTGTGCCATTCTATGACTCTATGGACTTAAAGTGTTCGTTTATTCCCCCCTGCCCTTCTTTTAGGACATCACAGCAGCGCAGGGCACAGCCTACATCCCACCTGCCCACCCCATCACCTGGGGATGGGAGAAGCAAACACTGAGGTGTGCAGCCCCAGGGGAACCTGGCTCAGCTCCTGGGGGAGCTACATTGCTCTGACAGCTGCTCCGTCTGAACGGAGCCGTGAAGACAGGAACACTCTGGGTGCTATTTTTAATGGGATCACTTCTCTAAAACAACCGACACAGCGTCGGTGGGTCTGTGTCTGCCCCAGGAAGAGCCAGGGCCACCCCGTCACCCCCACCCACTTCTGTGCCATCCGGAGCGCACTGCCAACATTTTATGGAGCTCAGGTGTTGCATATCAAACAAAGCAGCCCATATTTCTTGTCCTGTCCTGGCACACTGGGAAACCACTCCTGTCCTAAGGGGCGTCAGGGCTGGAAGGCAGCAGACACCTAAGGAAACGCAAAGCAAAGCAATGGGGAAGGGAGATGGGCCTCCTCGGCTTGTTGCTTCCCTCTGTTGGTAGGTGAAAGGACACAGCCTGGGGGGAAGGCAGAGTCCAAAAAATGGAAAATATGGAAAAAAAGATTACTGAAGAACCTGCTGGAGGGGATGAGAAACAGGACTGAAGCAAGAGAAAAGCTGAAGCTTAATTATCTTAGCGAGGTACAGAACAAATTATAGCTCCCAGAGAGGTCAGTGGGTGTCATGCTGTCAAACCAGGAGGCGTTGCTGGACGGTCGAGCGAGCGCTGCACGAAGCAGCCGGTCACACCCAGAGCAGCCCTACTGGAAAAACTGCCCTGCTCCACGGGGCGGCCTTTGAGTGCCTTCCCCTGGGCTGGGGGCACCGGACGCCCGCGATGGGGGTCCATCAGCTCCACCTGAGGTTGCTTAGAGCCAATCTTCTGCCTACACTGCAAATCTCCTGGGCAGCACCCCAGCAGAGCACGGTTTGATGTGCTGGGTGGGATGGGGATGGAGATTCGGTGCTGGGGGATTCTCCCTGCGCCAAAAACACCACAAAACTTGGGGTTGAAGCCCAGCAGAGGGGCCACACCATAACCTCGTTAACCTGAACGAACGCAACGCAGAGCCGGGCTCCTGACTGCAAACCAGCCCCATCTACCTGCGCAGATGAAGCTCTGCGAGTCCAACCCCTTCTCCACAGGGATGGCCACCAGGTACTGCAGCAAGAAGCCGTTCTCCTTCACCATGCTCTTCAGCAGCACCTGGGAATGGCCGTCCAAGCTGCCCCCCAGGGTCAGTGCCTCCTCGGCCGCCTCCAGGTAGGAGCCCAGCACCGCTCTCACCAGCTCCCTCCATGCCGCGGCCTCCTGCGCGCTCTCGGCCTGCAGTTTCAGCACAGCTTTGGAGGTGATCACCTTGAAGAAGGAGGGTCCCCCCAGGCTGGTGTCGGGGAGGATGTCCTGGATCGTCTCTATGCCATAGCTGTTGCTTAGGATTTTGTCGTTGTTCCGCACTTTAAAGCACTTCAAGGCTTCCAGTGAGAGGGAAAATATAAAAGGGACCCAGGTCTTATCTACGTCCGCGTACAGAACGGACTCTTTGATGGCATCCAGCTCTGGTTTGTGGGATAAAGTCCAGTCCAAGCCGTTCCCAGGTGCCTCATACTGGAGCGGGGCAGAGGGCTCGCAGCCGTCCCCACCATCCTCGGGGTACTCCAGCGTCTCCCACTCCTCCTCCTCCAGCTGCGGGCGGCACTTGCGCAGCGCCTCGCGGATCCGATCCAGCCAGTCCTCAGCCTCGTCCCGGGAAGGAGCCCTCAGGCAGAGCTTCTTCCCCAGGAACACCAGCTCGAAGCGGCCGTCCGCGTGCGTCAGCGCCAGCGACTCGCAGCGCAGCAGGGAAAAGCTCTCCACGCAGATGCGGTCCTCGTGGTCCAGGAAGAGCCGCAGCTCCAGCGGCGACAGCTCGCAGGAGAACTCCTTCCAGATGCCCATGGCTCCGCGCCGCTCCAGGCTGCCCAGCTTCAGCAGTCCCCGAAAAGGGTTGGAGAGACCTTGGGGGAAAAGGGGCCGGCTCAGTGGGACCCGAAGTGGGGAGGGAGGAGAGCCAGGAGGTGGCTCAAGGCGTGCAAGCACGGGCAGCGAGGCTTTGGTGGAATAGGGGATGGGGATCCCAGTGGGAGATGGGATGGGGAACAGATCCCAGTGAAATAGGAGACAGGGAGCAGACCCTAGTGGAATATGGGATAGGGATCCCAGTGAGATATAGGATAGGGATCCTGGTGGAATACGGGATGTGGAGTGGATCCTGGTGGAATATGGAAGGGGACCCCGGTGGAAGAAGGGACAGGGCAGGAGCCTGCAGGACCGGCCTGCTGGCCCCATCGTGGTCCATACGCTCTTGGTTTTGAGGCTAAGGATGGGAAGGAGGGTGTAAAGGAGCTCTGTGCCACACGGGGACAGCGGCACCCAGCGCATCCCACCCCCTCTCACACACCCAGCAGCGCCCCACGGGCTCAGCAGTGCCCCAGAGCAGCACCTGCGGGGCTTTCGGCACCGCCAGCACCCAGCGATGCAGTGATTCACAAACAGGTGACAGCTCTGACTCCCCACCGGACCCACAGCTGGGCCATGGGGCACACGCACCCATCTGCCGGCGGTGCACCACGCTGAAACCCTTCTGCTCTCGCTCGGGGGACAGCCTGGGGCCCCGCAGGGACTGCCTGTCCAAATCCAACGCGCTGAGCAGCCCCGAGGCCGGGCCCTCCCCGGCCCCATCCGGCACAAAGCCGTTGGGATCCGCCGGGATTTCATCGCTGTCTCCTGCTGAAGGTCTGTAGAAATCGTCTTCGGAGATCCAGCTCTTCCTATTCTGTAAGAAAAAAGATGCATCAGAAGCAAACAGCCATCGGCCAACTCCAGCACACACACCCACCGTGACCCCCTGCACACCCAGCGCAGCCTCCTGGGCTGCTTGGGCACGTCCAGGCTGCGTGCTGCAGAGCAGGGACACGGAACGTGGAGATGTGGCACACGGGGACACGGTTTGGTGGGCACAGGGGGAAGGATTTGGGTGGATGGATGGACTTGGAGACCTTGGTGGGCTTCTCCAGCCTGAATGATTCTACGTGTGGGCACAGCGGGATGGGCTGGGGTTGGACTTGGGGATCCTGAAGGTCTTTTCCAACCTTAACGAGTCAATGAATGAGCATGATGCACCATGGGATGGGTGCTCCTCCAACGTCCCCAAGTCCAACCCCAACCCATCCCCACCACAGAATCACTCAGGTTGGAAAAGATCCCCAAGATCATCAAATCCAACTGCCTTTTCCAACCTGAACGGTTCTACAAGTGGGCACGGTGGGGACGGGCTGATGGCTGGATATTAGAGGCCTTTTCCAATCTTAAAGGCTATGATCCCATCTCCCTGATAAACCCGGCTGCTGCCTGGCCCTCCTCTCCACACCACCTTCAGGTTTTGCTGGAGTAGAGCACAGTGCAACGCGTGGCGCCCTCCAACTGCTGAGGGGTTCGGCTGCAAAGGAGCGGTGGGATTTGAAAGCACAAAACACACTCAGGTTGGTTCTCTCCCCCTAAACCACAGAGGGGCTCAGGAGGAGGAGCGCAGCCCTGTGCAGGAACGTCGGTTCCCACCAGGACCGACCCTCCTTTGCCTGCCAGGAGCATTTTAACCCAGCCACAAACAAAACCACGGAGGGAATCGGCAGCGAAGAGCAGGAGGGCCCTGTCTGCCCCGGGCTGAGGAATGCAGGTTGCTCTGTGAGTCATGCCAGAGCTGGAGGGGGTTTCCTGTTGACACCGTATGTTATCCATAGATTAGTCAGGCTGGCCCCAAGCCAGGAGGAAGTGGAGGAGACGGGAGAGCTGGGAAGGAGCCAAAGGAACTCGGACCCAAGGGAGAGATGCTCAGGGGGGTGGGAAGCGCATCCCCAGCACGTGGGCACTCGCTGTGCTGGGGGGTGTCTGCTCAGAGCCTCCCCGGGACGGCTCAGTGGGATCTGGGAGGCTGGGAATGGATTTGGGCATTATTTACACCAGAAGTGCTGCTGGCAGCTCTGGGGATGAGCGCCTCGAGCCCAGCAACGCTTCACCACCCCTCCCCATCAGACCAGGAAGGACAACACGAGGATTCTGCAGAGTGGGAGCTGTGACACCTACCGGGCAGCCCGGCAGCGGGGAGCAGAGGAATTTGGCAGCGGGGCTGCGCAGCACGCGGTCTTCCTTCCCCCCATCCACGTGCCGTGGGGTCGGGATGCTGCCCTCCTCCTGGGGAGCAGCGCAGGCCTCAGCTGGCGGTGGGGAAGGCGGTGGGTGGGTGTCCTGGGGGGGCGGTGGGGAGCAGCCCAGCACGGCCGGGATCGGCTGCTCCGACGGGGCTCCGAAGCTCGGCTCAGCTTTCCTGAACTCGGAGAGCACCCTTAGAAGAGAAGCAGCAGTGAACATCGCTCTGCATACCAAGAAAGGGGGGCGTGCACCCTCAGGGCAAAGATCCCGCAAAGGTCGCCCTTCCTAACGATGCGAGGGGTTTTAATTAGCTAACGGGGTGAGCTAACGGAGCCCGGCTGCTGCCAAACAGCCGTGTTCGTGGTAGCTGTTAGCAGGCATTCCCACGGCCCCGGCGCAGCACAGCCCGCTCAGACCAAGCCAGGGTCAGGCTGAGAACTGAGTCACGGGTTCTGCACCAGGATTATCATCCCTGCCCCGCGCCACGAGCAGTGACAGCGCTGAGAGCAACGGGAAGAGCAGAGCTCTAAGCACGGGAAACAGCTGAGCAATTAGCAGCGCCAGCTTCAAGTGCTCCAAAGCTCCTAACGAGCCCGGGCTGAGCTCCGGCCAAAACACGCTCAAAGAAACTGCTTCTTTCTGCTGCTCCCGAGAGGAAAACTTGTTAAACAGAGAGAGCCTGCGGGTAGAAAATGAGAGGTGAGGAGGGGGACTCACTCCTGCAGCGACCTGTCCAGGTCCTCGGCCGTGGCCGTGCCCAGGTCGGAGTCGCAGGACAGCGGCTCGTCGCCGCGCTCGGGGCTGCGGGCGCAGTGGGGCTGCACGCTGTCAGAGCCCAGGCTGGAGGACAGCTGGGATGAACCCGTGGTGTTCAGGCTCAGCGAGGACGACGTCCGCTTGGGTTTGTCGCCCGCTTTGCCGATGGGCAGCGCTGAGGGTTGGATTTCAATCTCATCAGAGCCTGAAGACTGGGAGATGGAGCCCAGAGACGCTTTTCTCTGAGGTTCGGCCGTCGGGGGCTCCGGCAGCTCGGACGCTGGGCATAGCCCTGAGAGGGACAGCGGGGTGACGGTCCACTCGTTGAGCACCGCTGACTTGTAGGACAGCTGGAAGGTGAGGGACGACAAGCCCTGCAGGTAGCTCAGGAGGAACTCGCACTCCTCGGCGTCCAGCAGCAGCGCTGTGGGTTGGTAGAAGTCGGGCAGGCGGCAGCGCTCGCGCAGCAGCAGCTTCAGGTAGCACTCCACCAAGCCGTCGTTCAGAGCCAGCCTCAGCCAGGCCCGGCAGCGGCCCACGTCCGTGGTGATGAAAATGAGCTGTTCCAGCTCCGAGATGATGTTCCTGGGGGAAGGGAGGGAGAAAAAGAGCGGGGTGTGAGGGGTGCGCTCCCACAGCGCCGCCTTACTGGAGGTGGGTGCCGATAGGTCGTGGTTTCCTATGGGGAAACATCAGCTGCTGAACTCCCCCTACACCCAATATAGTGGGTTCAGCCACTCCTGGGCGCTGCCCTTCTGGCTGGAGGCGTCTCCCCTGCTTCCACTTGGGGAAGGGAGGGGAAAAGCCATTGGTGTCACCCATCCGTGTCCACCACGCATCTGAGTGCCAGCAAGGCAAAAGGGACGCGGGAGCGCTGTGTGAGGCTGCCCAGCCACCCTCCCTGCCCTCATTTTGGCTGCTTTTTCCCCAGACCCTGCCTGCCCCCAGCTCACTGCTGGGAAAAACAGCACAGCTTCGTTGTCTTTGAGGGGCAGAGGAGAAACACCCTCAGGGGGCACAAAGCCATCCTGCACAGCGCCGAAGCGCTCTCATCATCCACTCTACATTCGCTCACGAGCAGCTGATGGGGCCAGGGGGGATCCCAGACCTCTCTGTGTATGGGATGCCATTTGGGGGGGGGACGGACACTACCAGGCGCCCCCAGCAGCGCCGTGCTGTCCTACACACACCTTTCGGGACCCGACACCCTCTGAGGTCACACAGCTCGAGCTGGAGGGCGCAGAGCCCTGCCTGCCACCCTCCCCTCTCAGGGGGCAGGAAAAGGAGCGTGGGAACGCACCGGTGCGTGATGCTCTTCAGCAGGGCCCAGAAGACGGGCTGGGGGAGCAGCAGCCGGCCGCCTGCTTTCCTCCCTTTGCCCCCTGCCTCCGTCCTGATGTGCTTCGCCTTCAGCCCGTGCACAAAGACGGCCTCCAGGGCGCTGCACAGGGCGTTGGCATTCCCATCATCGCTGGTCACCACGGCATCCGAGGAGACGTACTGCTTCTGCAGGGCCTTGATGGAGCTCACCAGCTGCTTCTTGATCAGCTGCAGCGAGGGGGGCGCAGGGTTAGGTTGTAGGGTCAGGAAGAAGGGCAGCAATGGGGACACCGAGCTGCAAGCAACTGGGATGCTGAGCTGCAAGCTATAGGGACACTGGGCTGCAAGAAACCGGGTGCAAGCAGCTGGGGAGCTGGGCTGCCAGCAACCAGGATGCTGGGCTGCAAGATATGGGGACATTGGGCTGCAAGAAACCGGGAAGCTGCGCTGCAAACAGGGACGGTGAGCTACAAACAACAGGGATGGTGGGCTGCAAGCAATCGGGACCCAAATCTGCAAGCAACCAGGATGCTGAGCTGCAAGCTATAGGGACACTGGGCTGCAAGAAACTGGGCTGCAAGCAACTGGGAAGCTGGGCTGCAAGATATGGGGACGCTGGGCTGTAAGCAACTGGGAAGCTGAGCTTCAAGCAACTGGGAAGCTGGGCTGCAAACAGGGATGGTGGGCTGCAAGCAATCGGGACCCAAATCTGCAAGCAAGCAGGATGCTGAGCTGCAATCTACGGGGGTGCTGCACTGCAAGCAACTGGGATGTAGGGCTCCAAGCTATGGGGAAGCCAAGCTGCAAGCAACTGGGATGCTGGGCTGCAAGCAACTGGGATGCTGAGCTGCAAGCAACTGGGACACTGGGCTGCAAGCAACCAGGATGTGGGGCTGCAGGCAACTGGGATGCTGGGCTGCAAGCTATGTGGCTCCCAGGCTGCCAAGCTGACCCAGAGGCACTGTGCAGCTCCTGCCCAACCCCGTGCTCTGCAGACAACGAGCACTGCAGCTGACCCAGCCGAGCTGGGACTCACTCCTTTGGCATCAGAGCCCGCCTGGCTTTTGTAAATGAGTCACGGATGCCAACTGCCCTTCCCGCAGCTCGTGCTTTGGGGCTCGCTGTGTTCCTGGGCTTTCGGAGCGCACAGTGCTCCTACAGACAGCAAAGCGCTGCCCCTCCCAGCTGAGCGTTTGCTTGCACTGAATTCTCAGCCCTGAATGTTTTGCCAGCACCCAGCGAGGTTTGCAGCCGCAGCTGAAGGCCACGTGCCCCAACCCTGCTGTGCGGCCCCAGCTGCCCCTGATCTGTCAGGCTGACGCGGTGACAGAGCAAGCGCTGCTGCAGGGCAACGAGACGCTCCCAGCACTGCTGCACCCCCAGCACGGGGCCGAGCGCCGTGCCCACATCCTGCAGGCTTTGTGCGTCCCACGTGCGGCTCTGGAGGGCTGTGAGCAGCACCAGAGAGCACCAGCACGTCCTGCCGGTGCCTGGGGGTCCCCGGCGCGTGCCGGTGGCCGGGAGCACAGCTCACCTGGATGACTTCCTTGGGGTCATCGGCGTGGCTCGAATGCATCTCAGCTGCTGCTCCCAGCGCGGTCACATGTCACCTGTGGGTCACACAGCAGCGTCAGCCGGACAGAGGGCACTTTGGGGCTTCCAGTGCAGTTTGTAGCTGCTGCACCTGGAGGGGGGGACGCTCCGGCACTGCCCCACTCCCAGCAGCACAGAAACCCCACAAAGCATCCGGATTTTCCCCTGCTGTGCCCGGAGCTGTGGGAGCAAAGCAGCCCCCCAGCTCAGCTCCATCCCCACCCCCTGCCTCCAGGCCCACGGGCAGCTCCAGCAGCAGCCGCTGCCACAGAGCACTGCGGAGAGGAAAGGTTCCCCCAGCGTGGGAGCACTCGCTGAGGCTGCGCCGTGGAAGCAGAGGGCAGAGCCCGGCTCTGGAGTCTCTGTGTGCTCCCACCCCATCAGCTCGCACAGCACAGGGCAGTCGTGGAGGTGGCCCAAACCCTCAGCATCCCAAACCCTGAGCAGGAGCACCAAATCCCAGGGAAGAACCTCAAATTCAAAGGGAGAACCCCAAATCCCAGGCAACAACTCCAAATCCCAAGCAGGAACCTCAGATCCCAAGCAGGAACCCCAAATCACAGCAAAAAAACCCAAATCCCATAAAAGAACCCCAAATCCCAAGCAAGACCTCCAAATCCTGAACAAGAACCCCAAATCCCATGAAAGAACCCCAAATCCAAAGGAAGAACCTCAGATCCCAAGCAAGAACCCTAAATCCCAGGAAAGAACCCCAAATCTCAAGCAGGAACCCCAAATCCAAAGGAAGAACCTCAGATCCCAAGCCAGAACCCTAAATCCCAGGAAAGAACCCCAAATCTCACAAAAGAACCCCAAATCCCATGGAAGAACCCCAAATCCCAAGGAAGACCCTCAAATCCCAAGCCAGAACCCCAAATCCCAGCCCGTGCAGCCCCACGCAGCCCCCTGACGACCGACCCCGCCACGCTCAGAGTTCAACAGCTGATCCTATAGAAAAAGAAACCGCTTCCAGCAGCGCTCATCACGAGGTTTCCCCCCGGGGTTGCAACACCGACCGACGGGGGCGCAGCGCCTGCACAGCCCCCAAACCGCCCTCCTGCGGGCCGTGAGCTGCCAGCAGCGCAGCAGCACTGCCCACCCTGCTGAGCGCTGACAGCAGAGCCGGCGGCTGGCGCAGGACGGAGCCCGGCTCGGTGCTCCCAGCAGCACAACCAGCCCGACCTGTCTGCTCCAGCACTGCCGGCTCAGCCGCGAGACGCGGGGCTGCTCCTCCCCGAGGGCTGCGGCGCCGTGGAAGGCCCTGCCGCTTTCGCCCTGCCACGCACGCGATGCGGGGTGGAGGTGTGAACTCCCAGCTGAGGATCGGCGCTGCCTCCCCGCAGTCCCCAGCCCGAGAGCCACGCAGAGCAGAACAGCTCGAGGCGACAGAGAAATAAAACAGAAAGCGAGCCGTGCGGTCACCCAGCCAGGAAGCTGAGCCGTGTGCTCGCAGTGGGTCTCTGGGTTGGGATGTCGGCTCCGTCCCGAAGCTCTGTGCTCTCCCACTGAGTTACAAACAGCTCCCGGCCAGCAGCACGTTGCAGGTGGAAAACACGAGCAGTGCAGGGCCGGTGAGTCAGGGCTGCAAAGGGAACGGCTCATTTTCCAAGCACGAGCGCAGCGCTGCTCGGCGCCTGCCCAGAGCTCTGCTGGGCTGTGCCTGGGGCAGAGCTCCCAGCCCGCCCCGAAGGCCCCCGGGACACCCCCAGCTCCCAGCTGTGGGACCTCAGCTCCGATCCCATCTGCTCCCCAGCACCGTCCTGTTCCCCAGCAGAGCGATGCACTGATGCCAAACTGCTGCAGGAGCGCCACCTCACCGCTGTGGGGCCGAGTGCTGCCCTACAACGGCCGGGTGTTACGAGCCGAGCCTTTGGTCACAGGATGGCGTTCCTCAGGGCTGTGTCAGAGCCAGGGGAGGCGGCGGCCCTTTGGATCAGGGACTGCTGCTGGGGAGGGCGGCATGGAGGGCACAGAGCGTGGGTCACACAGCAAGCTCAGTGTCAGCAGGGCAGGAAGAGCAGAATTCACCACAGCGAGGGAACGGGGCACAGCGCAGCCTGGAACAACGCCGGCCCCGCTGCGGGGCATAGGACCTGTGGGGTGGGCAGCCAACACAGCCCTGCCAGAGGGCACCGGGCCTATGGGCCACGAGGTCTGTATCAGCCTGGAGGCACACAGCCTGTGGGGCACGGCACCTACAGCAGCCCCACTTTGGGCAATGGGTCCACAGGGCCCACGTCAGCCCCACTGCGGGCAATGGGTCCATAGGGCCTATATCAGCCCCACTGCGGGCAATGGGTCCACAGGACCTATATCAGCCCCACTGCGGGCAATGGGTCCACAGGACCTATATCAGCCCCACCGTGGGCAATGGGTCCATAGGGCCTATATCAGCCCCACTGCGGGCAATGGGTCCATAGGGCCTATATCAGCCCCACTGCGGGCAATGGGTCCACAGGGCCCACGTCAGCCCCACTGCGGGCACAGAGACCACAGGTCACGAGGCCTACAGCAGCCCCACCGGGCAGAGCACGGCCCCGCAGCTCTCCTCCTGCCGGGCCCTCCGCCACCAGGCCCCGCTTCGAGGCTCGGCCCCGCGGTGCTGAGGTGCGGGCAGCGCAGCCCCCAACCCCGGCCCGCTCCCCCCGCACGGCCCCGCCCGCCGCTCCCGCTCACCGCCTGCGCGCCCCGGCCGGGAAACCCGGAAGTGGCGGCTGCGCGCCCCGCCTCCTCGTGACGTCATCGCGCAGAGGGCGGTGCCGAGCGGGGAGGCCACGCCCACAGCGCGGGATGGGGGCGGGGCCACGCGGGGGGTGGCGCGCGGGGAACGCACGTGGGTGGGTGCGCGTGCACGTGGGGGGGCGGGGCGGCACGAGCCGGGGTACGGAGCTGGGTGTGCACGGACACACGCACACACACACACGTACCTACAGGTGGGTTCACAACACACCCACATACATCCCCATGTGTGCACACACAGACCCACATACGTGTCCATATGTGCACACACAGACCCGCATATGTGCCCATATGTGCACACAGAGACCTGCATATGTGTCCATATGTGCACACGCACGAGCCCACACATGTACCCAAATGTTAACGCACACAGACCCACACAGACCCACACATGTGCCCACGTGGGCGCATCCACATCCATGTATGTACCCGTATGTGCACACGCAGACCCACGTGTGTCCATATGTGCACACACAGACCCACATACACCCCGTGTGGGCACACACAGACCCACACATGTGTCCATATGTGCACACACAGACCCACATGTGTCCCAATATGTGCACATTCACAGACCCACACACGTGCCCCAATGCAGACACGCACACCGCCCCACACACCTACCCATATGTGCACCCCCCCCATGTGCACACCCCCAGGTCTGCATGCAGACACGCACCCCACACCATGCAACCCCCCAGAGCTGCACACCAAGCACACCCGTGCACTCACACACACACACACCTACATGCACACACGTGGCAGAACACCCTACAGCCTTTAATAGCACTGCTGGAGCAGAGCCATCCACCCCAGTCGATAGGAGAGCATCCCACGTGGGGCTCCGTGCACCGCTGTGCTGCTCCTGCAGCCGCAGCAGGGCTCGCTGCTCCCATCCTGCTGGCCCCTCCCGGGCCTTACGGGGCGGAGGCGCTGGGGCTGAGCTGCCCCTCGGGCACCCTGTGGGGATGAGGGGCAGCAGGGGATGGAGCAGATCTGCTCGTGGTGCTGCTGGCTGACAGACCTGGCCGCCATCCCGTCTTACGTTGGCTCAGCCCTGCTGAACACCTCCTCCTCCTCCTCCTCCTCCTCTTTCTCCTTCTCCCCCTCGGGCTCTCGGTACAGCTGATAGATGGAGTTCCTCTGCAGGTCGTCCAGGGGCAGGTAGAGGTCTCGGAGCCACTGCGGCTCGTCCTTCATGCGCTCTGCAAAGCGCGACCCCTGGGAAGCAGCGGGGAAGGGGAGGTGTGAGTGTGAGCGCAGCTGTGGGGTGCAGCTATGGGGCGCAGCTATGGGGCGCGGCACATCGGCAGCACCTGTGCCCCATTGATCCCGCGCCATCGGTGTGGCAGCAGCTTCTGAAAGGACCTGAAAAAAAAGGGAGAAAAAGGATAAAAAGTGGAGGCGGCCTCTCTCTGCATGAGGGGGAGGTTTGGGTGTCCCTCATAAACGGGCCCAGAGTGTGGGCACGGGGTTGGTGTGCTGGGTCAGCTCGGGGTGTGGGGGTAATGAATTAATTACCGTCTCCACCGTGACTTGCTGGTGCTGTGGGGCTGGGAGGCGGCTGCGGGTTTGGGGCAGCAGACCTGGGAGCCGAGGAGAGAGGAGCCCCAACATCAGATGTGCTGCTCATGTGCTGCAGAGCGGGGCTGACGTGGGCAGGCACTGCGCTCCGTGAGGGGAGCACGGGCTGCTGCAATCAACGGGGCAGCGGCAGAGGAGGGCATGGCAGGAGGGGCTGTGGGGCTGGGGAGATGTGGGGCTGGGGAGATGTGGGGCTGGGGAGATGTGGAGGTGGGGTGATGTGGG
>JACDJE010000229.1:1478243-1489566 GCA_016647715.1 Pavo muticus | reverse complement strand
GCAGGATCCCACTGCCATCCCCCCAGGACCCCATTGGCTCTCCCCTACCTCCCCGGTCCGGTTCCTGCTCTCTGTGCCAATGGAGCTGTTCCCCCACAGCAGGCACTGCGCTGTGGGTCTCTGCCTGCCCAGCAGCCCCACCAGCTGCCCTGTCTGCTCCAGCAGCTTCGTGCAGGACGGCTGCAGGCGGGGCAGCTGGCAGTCCTTCCTTACAGCTCGTGCCACGCGGGCGATGAAGCCCCGCAGGGCTCCGTTGGGGACCAGCGAGCGCAGGCGGTGCTCCACTTCTCCTTCAAACAGGTCTCCTTCCATTGCCGTGTCCTCATCCCCCGTGCTGCCCGCGCTGCTGGGCTCCATGGGGCCGTGGGCTCCTTCCTCGGCTTCCAGGACCCCGTGTGCTGCAGGTCCTGGCAGCTGCGAGGTGCTTTGCTGCTCCTTCAGCTCAGTGGCTGGGAAGTGGAGCTTCCTCCCCCCATGCCCACTGCCCCGGCCGCTGCGCAGCTCCTGCCTGCGTGGGTGCTGAGGGGAGTGGGAGCTCGTTCTGGAGACGTGCTTATTGGAGTTCCTGAGGTCCCCCTCAGCGCTGCGAGGGCTCAGGAGAACACTGAGTGTTACGGTGTCTTTGTCTCCAAGTGAAGAGTTGGGGCTGAGGCGCAGCGCCATGCCTTGCTGCGCTGCTCTCCTCAGCTCTGCTTGCAGCTCTGCTGGAGATCCCACGTGAGCTGCAACAGCAGGAGAGCACATCAGGGCAGGGTGGGCGTTTGGGGTGCTGCAGAGCACTGATGCAGAGGGAACGCACTGAGCCTGCAGCGGGGAGCATCTTCCAGCCCTGCACTGAGGCTGCACACAGCCGTACCTCTATCGGTGCCAGGGCAGAGCGATGTGGTTGGGAGCATTACGGGTTACGGAGGTGTTGGGGCCTTCCTGCTGTGCAGGTGATGGGAGATGGGACACGTGAGGATGCCCTGGCCATGCAGTGAGGTTTGCTCGCCCTCATCCTGCTAGCAAATGAGTTACCTGGCGCCTCGGGCTGTTGGTAGGGCTGTGGGAGGTCTGGGGGGGACGTGTGGGGTTTGTGAGCAGGCTGCGCCTCCCCTGCTTGGGAACAGCGCCGGGCACACACGTTCCTTGGCTGGGCTCTGTGTGTGTTGGAGGCCGGCGTGTTTGCTCAGCCCTGCAGGCCACTTCTCCTCCAGATAGCCCCTGACAGCAGATTGGTGCAATGGGTGTTTTCAGCCCCTGTTTTTGTTTCCAAGCATTGTTCTCCAAAGGGAGGATTTTGTGCCCGTGGCTCAGGGGCACATTCAGCCCCCCCAGCTCTCACCGGAGCCACGTGGGGGCAATTAAAGGCTTTGTACGGACGGAGCTCCTCAAGCTGTGTTGTTAACCCACGTTTGGTGCCCATGGGACTGTCCAGGAGGGAACTCACACAGCACAGCCACGCTACAGCACCTCCCAGAGCCGGGGGAGATCAGGTGGGACTGAGGAGCCCACCGCAGCGGGACGCGGTGCTGGGAGCCTACCGCAGTGCGGGGTGCTGGCACACAGCTCCTTGCCATGGAAGCTCCTGCACGGCGTCTCAGCAGCACGGCCCTCCTGGCAGAGGCAGCAGGCAGCAGCTCGGGGCAGTTTGCTGCAGGGAAGGGGGAGAAAAGCTCCGTTTCTCGATGTGCATCAGCTCAGGTTGCACGTGGCACATCTGAGTGTGGCTGGGATTGCTCTGCAGAACTTCCCCCCAGCCCACACGTCCCCGCAGACTAAGGTGCTCTCCAGGTTACTCAGTGAGGTTCCATGCTGTTGTTTCACCTTTGAAAGCGGAACCGGTCCCAAAATGCGATCTGGAACAGAAGCAGGCCCTGCTGTCCGGCCTGTCCCACTTAAAACTTCCCTTTGAAAAACCAAAACAGTGAAATTCTGACTGCCAGCGGGCGAGTCTGGGGGTCCTCAATAAGAAATGCTGACCTTTAGGCTTGTGGGGTGGGGGCATTCTGATTTAGGGCTGAGCTGGCTGCTGTCTCATGCAGAACACGCATTTCAGCACTGCATTCTGCTGGCAGCCTGGCCCCGGGTACTCACAGCGTCTCCAAATGGGCCGTGGTCAGGAGGAGTTGGAGCACTGTCAGCCATGACACACGTGTTGCTCCCAGGTCACTGCGAGGGGTTGGGAAAGCAGATGGAATTTGCAAGGCACGTTATGGGAAAGAGCCCAAATCCTTGTGCTGCTCCCAGGGGGGCCATTTCTGCTAATTAGACAGAAGTCGTTCATAACCTCAGTGCCTTCAGGTGCTCCCAACTGTGGGACTGAAGCTGAAGGGCTTTTTCTCCCCCCACCCCCCATTTGTGTCCCAGCTCTTTGTTTGCTTTGCAGATGGGTCTGTGCTGAGGACACCCCAGAAGCTGTCCTTTGCTTTGCTGGGAGAAGTGATTTCCTACCTCAGGAGTGACAGAGTTATGTATTAACCCACTCAGAAGGAGGCGATGCTCACAGATAGCTGACTGCTGGCAGCTGAAAGAGTGACGCGTCGTCGATCACAGACAGCGGGTTGTGGCTCAGGATCCTGGAAAACAGCAACAAAGCAAAGTGAATTTCCACCAGGTCACTGCCAAGCCTCTCCGTGATCCTTTTCTCCTCACGTTTCATTATCAGAGAGCTGCATGTGCTGCATGTGACACTGAGCTACACCCAAATCCCCTTTCCAGGCTCCTCTATCCCATACGGGCGGGGTGAGGATGAGGATCCAGCCTCATCACGGATGGCAGATGTGGATTCTGCCGAACCGTTTTGACTCCAACCTCCCCAACGAGTTTCCTTTCAAGTGGAGAACAAACTTAGGAGATTTCAGCCTGGAGATAAAGAATTGGCTGCTGTGTGAGGAAGGGCCCGGGCTGAAGGTGCAGATGGGAACAGATGGGCTGAGCCACAAAACACAGCAGGTCCTGATCATCTCCAGCTGATCCAAAGAAGTGTTTCCTCTGGAAAAGTGGCCCTTTCTTTATGTCTGTGAGGCTTTGGTGGGCAAAACGCCCTGAATTCCTTTGGGCCCAGATGGAAATTGTGACCCTATCCTTGGAAGGGCCCCTTGGCTGTGGGTTACATCGTGTTTCAGTAGGCACCTAAGGAACAAAATGTCCATTTGTGGATGATTTTGAGCCCCTTTGCTTTTAAATGCGGATACGCAAAGCGCTCTCCCCAGTGCCGCTGTGGAGTCCCATTCCCACCCACCTTCAGAGCTTACAGAACTTACACTTGCTGTAGAAACTGCATCCCATGCCATGCCTGGAAAGTGTCCTTCTGGATCTGTGCCATCAGATTTCCACTGAGGTTTCTGGGGAGAAAGAAACGGATCCGGTGTGTCCTACAGGAAGCAGAGCAGCACTGATCTGGAGGAAATATGCAAATCCGAGGCAGAACGGGGAGGAAACTGCTGCCTTCTCATTCTTTCAACCTGTCAAGGAGAGGAAATGAACTGCACATGTGCTTCATCTATTTCTGTTCCAGGGTACAGTGAGCCTTCAAGAAAACCATGGCTGCATTTGGGCAACCGCACTGATCTCATCCTGCTGTGCATCGCAGCCATCCGCGCCGACCCCTTGAGCTCAGCTTAGCAGCAGAAATTGCCCTTATTCTTAAAACAAAGGACATTTCCCTGTACACAGAGGGTTATAAACGCAAACAGACTTCAGCAAAAAGAAATTTTTACGACTCACAGAAGCTGCAAGAAAGGAAGTGGCTCAAAAGCACGTCCCTCAATCGACAGGATTTGATTGCCGGATAAATCCCTGTTAAAATTAGAACATGAAATGTTGGTTACATTTGCACCGCCGTGTTTACTTTCCCTTGCTTTGACACCATATGTGTTTCATGGCTCCAATTTCACATAGTGTTTATATCTGATACCGGCGATGTGTAACCTGCCATAACCCTCGTGCCTGGAGGTGGCTTTCATCTCCGTGCTTTTTTTCTAGCTCTGATCCCACCAGAATTGATTCAGGGCTCGATTTTCCCCTGTAACAGATTCTTTAGCAGCCGAGGAAGCACTTGCATGGACCACAACCAAGCGTGTGCCCCTCTGGATGCACCCCAGAGATGCAACTTCTCTGTAAGGTTCAGGTGACGTGGGCTCTGGGCATGGAAAGGGACACAGGCAGCCAGGGGAACTGCGGGAATAAAGCAAGCAAGCTGAGAGCCTGTCCTGAGAGTGATCGGCACCACAGGGCTCTGCCTTCACTGCAGTAATTTTCCATCCGAACCTTAGCAGAAGCCAGGCACATATGTATGGGTTTTGCCTTGTTTTGGTGATTGCCACACCTAAGCAGTCCTCAGACAAAGCTGGAGCCAATCTCCAGGTCATGGGAGGCCACAGCGGGGGTGGGATTGACTGTGAGTCACCCGGTGGGCAAGGGCAGCAGCCTCCTCATCTTCGGGAGGTTTGGGGAAATTAAAGTTGCATCACAGCCCCACAGTGGATCCTCCCACCGGTCACTACCGCAGGATTGTGGCACCGTGTTTTACTGAAACAATGAGGGAATAAAGTACACTTGCATGGGGAAGGGGACAGAACCAGTCGGCACGTACAGATGCTTCAGCAGCAGCAAACCCTCCAGCGAATGCCTCTTCACCGCCCTCAAATCATTGTCCCGGAGCACTCTGCAACGAAACAAACAGTCGTTTACTGCTGCGCCAGGAGGAGCAGGCACCCCCCCGCCCCGAGCTGCTGAAGCCAACTGTAGCCTGATTGTTGATTAATTAGGCACAGGGATGGCCCTGTCAGACTGGCACCATTAGCCTTCCCCATAGCTCACGGCATTTTGACCACTCCTGGAAGCTAGGGGGCTGAGCAGCTCAGCTCTGAACTCACATGGAAATGTTTTGTGTGGGTGCTTACGTTCCTCATACCCTCAGCTCAGAGAAATAGAGTGTCTGGATTGAAACTGTCTGAACTCCTGACATTTAAAATGAATACTCACAAGTGCTCAGCCCACGGGTATTCCCTCCACGCTTCTTTTTCAATGGAAGAAATAGAGTTGCTGGTGAAATTTCTGCAAACAAATGAGTGTCATATGACTGTGATTGCTAAAAGGTCTACAAAAAGTAGTCTGCAGAAAGACTGCTTGCAAATCATAGAATCATTAAGGTCGGAAAAGTCTTCTAAGGTCATTTTCCTACCACCAATATTACCACTAAACCACATCCCTTAGTGCCACACCTCCTCTTTCCCTGAGCCCCTCCATGGATAGTGACTCCCTCACCCCCTGGGCAGTCTGTGCTGATGCATCACCGCTCTTTCCGAGAAGAAACGTTTCCTCACATCCAACCTGACCCTCCCCTGGCACAACTTGAGGCCACCACCACCTCTCGTCCTATTGCACTGTGCCTCGTGTCAGAGCTGCTTCTATCATTAGCACGAGGATTTCAGTCAGTCCTTTGATGACATTATGCATAAATTCCTCTTTCCCATTCCATCTCACTGCTTCCTTGGAGAATGGGAGTCCTCTAAGGTGAGGCATGGAACACAAAACCCCGTTCCCCTGCAAATTACTCACAGCACAGACAGGGCCCAGCGGCGGGTGGCCTGTGGCACCATGTCCATGGAGGCTTGGCTGCAGTCTAGCAACCACTGGTGACAGTGGCAGGAGGCTGGGCACAGGCCTACAGGCTGCCCTGGGGACAGAGCTGTCACCAACAGGAGCACCAGGAAGAGGAGGAATGGGTGGTGGGGTCGGGATAGAACCATGGTGTTGCCACCATGGTCGCCGGGCAACCAGGCTGCAGGACACAGGTCTGCACAGGCCTCAGGTGTGTGTAGGCCTTGGGCCTGTACAGGCCTCAGGTATGTGTAGGCCTCAGGTGGGTGTAGGCCTCAAGTGAGTGTAGGCATCGGGTGTGGAAAGGCATTGGGTGTGGAAAGGCCTCAGGTGGGTGTAGGCCTCAGATATGTGTAGGCCTTGGGTGTGTGTAGGCCTCAGGTGTATGCAGGCCTCAGGTGTGTGTGGGCCTTGAGTGCGTGTAGGTTTCAGGTGTGTGCAGGCCGTAGATGTGTGTAGGCCTCAGGTGTGTGTAGATTTGTATAGGCCTTGGGTCTGTGTAGGCCTTGGATAGGTGTAGGCCTTGGGTCTGTGTAGGCCTTGGGTGGGGGTAGGCCTTGAGCGTGTGTAGGCCTCAGGTGTGTTTAGATGTGTGCAGGCCTTGGGTGTATGTAGGCCTCAGGCTTGTGTAGGCCAGTGTAGGCCTCACTGCACATCATGGCTCCCAGGGGTGGCTTTGGGTCATTTGGGTGGTTCTGTCCTTCTGTGAGTGGCACTGCCCCTCAAAAAAAGCACATTAAGAATGATCTCGCTGTGTATATGGTGTCCTTCAGGTGAAGGCAACCCCACAGCCATGGGATGCCTGCGCTGGGACAGGATCTTTCCATTGGGCTGCTGCTTGGAAGATCAATTATTAAACGTGCCAATAGGACACAGGCTTTAATTTCACATCAATGCAACTATTTCCAACTTGAATAATAAGAAAGAGGAAGCTTGGTGATTCGCAGCTGCATTTTGTTAAATTAAATGTGCCACAATCCTTTCCTTTCACCCTTAGTGCTTCAGACTTCTCAGATTTTTCCTTGAGCTCTCCCATTTTTCTTCTGTGCCAAGGGCAGGAGGCAAAAAATCTGAGCAGGGGTTTGTTATGAAATGAGCATTCCCTCCCCACCGTTTCTGATCTGTGGAGGTGGATGGACATTCCCACTGAATTCACTGCCCCAAAGACTCACACAGTACACAGTTATAAAAAAAAAAAAAAAAAGTTTACTTAATTTAATGAAAAATGTGCTCTAAGTTAAAAAGAATCTTTGCTTTACATCATAATGATGTCCCAACATCAACACAGGGCTGAGGTTTATCTCTCTAAGAGAGATTTCACCCAGAGGAGTACTACTTTTAAGCACCACAGCTACTCCTGCTGGTACAACATCTCTCACTGCCTCCGGCTTTCTCCTGCTGATCAGAGCTAACCCAAACTGCACACTCTTGTTTGTTCATTTTTTTTCTGAGTGTTCTGCACATCTGTTATGCTGTCTAAATAATAACCATGTAGGTAAGCTGGCTTCCATATATAGCTGACCTGGATAGGCTGACAGGAAAACACTTTCTCTCCAGAAACAGCATATATTTTTTGGGCTTAATTTTAGTAACTGTAGGTCTGTTGCCCATTTCTTTCACTGTTCTTCTGTATTTGGAGAAAAATAAAACGTTGGATATGAGGTAGATGTCATTGCACAGCTTTAGACTTTCATTCCTAATCAAACTTTTGGAAGTGATCTGACGACAGACCTGCACTAATTAGATGGCATCTCCCACACAGGGAGCTCATCATCCAGAGTCAGGTCAGACAGAACTTCTTCTTCGAGGTCAAACGGTTCCAAAGGCAATTCGTTGACCTGGGAAGAGAAATCCAAGCGTAAATTTCATCTCCTCAACAGATAAAACAAATCAGGTGGACATGGGTTGTTTCAGACACAAAAACACCTCCTGTTTTAGTCACACTTCAGTGAGAAAGGAAGATCGTTCCTCTGGACAATAGGTGACTCAGCACCATCAAACGGAGGAATGTGTCACAAGGTTCATTAGCCACTTCCTTCATGCAAACTGCAGGAGGAATTGGACACAGCGCCGTGCGTTGCTGATGCATCATGTGAGTGATGCTTGCTTTCGAAAGAGCACAGTGTTTCCGAGCTGAGAACCTGCTGAGGACTGGCAGTGTGAAAAAGCTGGCGTTCAGAATTCATCTCACTGAGTACGGTGACAACAAATGTACTGTATCTGTGTGTCTTTGCTGGGTGCACGCTAACAGCTCTCACAGTCACCTGCAGGGATTTCATGCAAGCTTTTAGCAGTCATTCCCTGGGGCTGGGATAAGTTTATGGAGCGCATTTCTAGATGGGGAGTTTTACTGAAGAACAAATTATTCAATTTAACCTACTGTAACTTGACTGAGATTTCCACTTTCACAGATACCGTGCTGAACGTCAGCTGCTGTTACCTGAACAAGCCCCTCCAGTTCCTCCTCTGTTAGGGAGTCTGTGGGCTCCTCCGCAGCGTGGTTGTACTCCACAGCCACTTTACCACTCTCTGAAACAGAACACACAGAGGTTACTGTGTGCAGTGACACTAAGCCTACCCTCAGCTCCACGTGTGGCAACTCTACTTCATTACTGCTGCAATTCAAGTGTGGAGGAAGGACAGAGCTGAATGTTTTGTCACATTAATTACAAGGCACAGAGGAAAAGAGTGGTGGTGACTGCATTGGGTAATGCTGCTTCTCTGTCTTCTCTGCAGAAAACCAAAAGGTTCTGACTAAATGGAGTGGAAACTGAAAATGAGGATACAGAACGTGTTAATTACTGGGCTCTGTATACGTGATGGACCAGAAGGCAAAAAGCACTGCAAAATATCCGTGTCCAGAGACCCACCCTTCTAAGGAATGCCTTAAAGAATCCCAGGGAGGAAGCTGGCAGGTTAATTAAACCCTGCTGAATTTAACAAAGCTCCTGCTCAGATGGCTTGATGTGTCAGCACCACAGCACGAGGTGGTGCTTAGTATGGAAGTCCTTCCTTTGTGAAGCGGGGATGGTGGCACTGACCTCTTCTCATGAGGGTCTCTCCTGAAGTTGAACGTGTTAAAGGCTAAAGCACTCAGCTATCACTTAATTCAGTGTCATCCGAAAGCTCAGAAAACACCAGATGTGAAATGCAGGGAAAACAGATCCAGCAGCTCCTGGGTAGGCGCAGAGCCAGATTCTTTAATTGAAATCTCAAACAGTAGCCCCAAAGACACTGAAGGCAACAGAAGGGCAGGGACTACTGAGTGCTCGTTTAACCCCAGACCAGGCCTTACCTAAAACCACAAGGAGGATCTTCTGAAAGGCACTGGACAAAGCTCTGCCGGCTGCGAGCTTCTGAACTCTTCTTGTGGCTGTGACAAACTGCAGAGGATCTACTCCCGTGAAACAGCACGTTAATTAAGATGACAGCCTGCAGATGAAGCCCATCAGCTGGGAAACAAAATCCAATGGCCAAAACAAACCTTCCCCATTTTCGACGTCTGCCTCACCGAGCCCAACTCCCCGGCTGCGCACCCCATGGTTGGGCAGCCTTACTTCCACAGCACACAGGTATCTCACAGATTGCTTCTTTCCCACTTCCTCATTCTCATCATCAAAGCCAGACACGTTCTGCAGCTGTTGGGAAGGCCACAAGTAATTATTTGAGATCAAAGAGGAAGGGGGTGCTGTGACCGAGCGGCCACAGCGTGGCACAGAGCTTTTCTGCACAGCGTGGCAGCACGTGGGGGAGGCAGAGTGGGGATGCTGACTGTTCTGACCCTATTTTAGGAATGTTTCATAGCCTCAGCCGCCTCAGGAGCTCAGCACACAACTACAAGCTCTGGCACTGCTTTATTCACTGCATGAAAGCCCTCTGCCCTCGTGTGCACAAGCAGAAGCCCAGCCAATGCCCACAGCAATCTTCTCTCCTCAAGCTTTCAAAATAACCCCAAACCGCAGCTCCTGCAGCTGTCCTCATTATCTGCTGACTGGAGGGCAGCTCTGTTCACTCCACCAACTGCTTTTGTTCAGAGTATGGGATGAATGAGGGGAATACGGAATGTGGCAGAACGAGGGGAAGGCTGCTGGCTTAGTGACAAGGATGCGGCACAGAGGGACACGGTTCAGTGGGCATGGTGGTGATGAGTTGATGGCTGGACTTTATGATCTCAGTGGTCTTTTCTGACCTTAATGGTTCCATGGATGGGTATGCTGGTGATGGGCTGATGATCTCAGTGGCCTTTTCCAACCTCAAAGATTCAATGATTCCAAGACTATAAAGGGCCCCTTACTGTGATGATGTGGCTGGACCAGCCGTTAAAGCCAAGGTAGTGGTTGGCCAATTCCTGGCACTTGTTGCTGTTGAGAGCAAGGACTCGCTGCTGAAATCCCTTCTGCTTGGTGCAAACACAAACCTGCTCAGGAAAGAAGCAAGTTAGCAGAGGGAGCATCACTCAGATCAACAGGCACACCCAGAGCTTCTACCCTACTGCTGAAGTCCTGGTGCTGAGTGGTGGCACAGCGTGGCCATCCTCCTTACCTTCAATGGAGTGTTCTGAAACAGTCTCTGCCCATTGCACGCGTGCTGGGCTCTGCTGGCATCTGCAGCTGAGTAGAACTTGATGATGGCATAGCAGCCAGGCCCTGCCACAGCAGCATTGCTGTGCGCTCGCACCGAGTACAGCAACCCAAATTTTGAGAACACTGAAAACAGGGAATGCTTGGGAAAAATAAAACAAAACACCACAAAAACACAAAGAAACCAAGAGAAAAAAGTGCATTTTATAGCACATCCATGGATGCCCCAGGGGCTGACCAGCTCCTCCCCTCCTGCCCTCTTGCTTTGTGTGGGCACACTGCCTTGCTGAAGCCCTGCCTCACACTTGGCATGCAGGTTGGCAGAGTTTTATTGTTCCTCTCAGACACTTTGCTGCTCTCTCAGCAGCTTTGCTTTGCAGACCAGAGGGGCACAGATCTCCCTCCCCTCCCTTGGGATTGCCCAGAATGCCTCAAGGAAGTTAAAATATGATCAAAACAATACAAGGCAATGAGAAGTGGGGGTGAGGGTAAAAATTACATTCGCATGAAGGGAATGTAGTGGGAGAATTGGTCAGTGCAGACGGGGGAACTGGGGCCTTGTCTCTAGGGGGGAGAGGGCCCTGCAGGCCCCAGCCTCACCCTTCAGCACCAGGGGTCTGGGCTCCACTCCTCAGCCCCAAGAGGGGCCCTGCTCTCCAAACACAGCTCTAACCCCCATCCCAGGCCCTGCCCTGATCCCATCCCCAGATCCCAATCATAGAATGACAAGGTTGGAAAGGACCTACAAGATCATCTAGTCCAACTATCCTCCCACTACCCTTGGTACCCATCCCTGGCCCCAGCCCCATCCCCAACCCGAACCCCAATCCCAATCCCCAGGCCCAAGCCCTGACTCCATCCCCAGGTCCTAACCCACAACCCCAGGCTTCGATCCCCATCCCCCAACCCCATCCCCAGGCCCCAACCCCAATCTCAAACCCAGCCCCAAGCCTCGACCCCATCCTCAAGCCTAGGTCCCAACCCCAGGCCCAGGCCCCAATCCCTGCTCCAGGCCCAGGCCTCGAATTCCATCCCCCACCCCCAAGCCTCAAGCCCTGACCCCAGTCTCAGGCCTCAATCCCATCCTCAGGCCTAGGCCCCAACCCCAGGCCCAGGCCTTACCCTCCATGCCCCCAGCCCCAGCCTGGCCCCCCATC
>JACDJE010000229.1:1422736-1477857 GCA_016647715.1 Pavo muticus | reverse complement strand
CAGCCCCAGGCCCAGACCCGGCCCCGACCCCATCCCGACCTCCAGACCCGGCGCCGGCTCCAGCCCCCACACTAGCAATGTCTGCGCGCTCCCCGCGGGCACCCGGAACTCCAGCACCTCCGCCATGCCCGGCCCCCCCTCCTCCCTCCCCTTTGCCCGGCCCTCAGCCCGCCCCGGACCCGCCCTATATCCCCAGCCAGCAGGCAGCAGGCAGAGCTCAGCGTTGTGGGGTTTTATTCCTCGTGTTTTTGGTGAGGGGGGGGACGGGGCCGTCAGCCACGGCGCAGGCACGGGGCCTCAAATGGTGCAGTTGCTCTCCCCGAAGCGCCGGCACTTCATCACCTTCAGGTAGGTCTCCACTTTGTGCAGGTCCTTCTTGAAGCAGGACAGCAGGCCGTAGTTCTTCAGCAGGGCGTCCTCGTTGCGCAGGTGGATGTCGAACCTGTCGTAGGTGGGTCTGAGGAGCTGCGGGCCCCGCGGGCTGCGGTCCTCTAACTCCTGCGGGACAGGAGGGCTGTGGCTGAGAGAGGGGCTGTTGGCAAAGTGAGGCCGTCTTTGCTCCCACTTTAACAGTGAACAAAGATCTGACCCAGCCCTGGGCATCCTTGAGCTGTGATCTGCACCCACTGCTCACCCTGCGTGGCTCGGAACTGTTAGGGGTAAGTAAACAGCAGTGGAAGGGATGGAGATGTTCTGCGTGTCAGTTCTCAGCACCTGCATTCATATCAATGGACAGCAACATGTGGAAGTGGTGCTGCACATAGAGCTGCAGCTGGAGTGCCATGGAATCGCAGCGTGGTTGGGTTGGAAGGGACATTAAAGATCATAGAACCATGGAATGATGGCATGGTTGGCTTGGAAGGGACCTCAAAGATCGCAGGACTTTGGAATCACGGCTTGGTTGGGTTGGAAGGGACCTCAAAGCCCCCCCAGTCCCACCCCCTGCCATGGGCTGTGTGCCCCCTACCAGCTCAGGCTGCCCAAGGCCCCATCCATGGCCTTGGGACCTCCAGGGATGGGGCACCACAACTTTTCTGAACAAAAATGTCAGGACGGAGGGTCTGTTTGCTCCCAGGCCTGCCTTTTTTAGTTCTTTAGTGTCTATAAGATACAAACAATTGTCCAGACTGGTGTGGCACAGACGTGGGTCACTAGCTGTGGTGATGCTGAGCACATCCAAGAAAGGATTCTGACAATAAGCAACGTCATTCAAGATAACAAAGCGAAACTTCATCATAGAGTTATTAAGGTTGGAAAGACCTCCAAGACCCCAAAGCCCAACCCCAACCCCCCCCACCATGCCCATAACCACGTCCCTCAGTGCCACATCCCCACGTTCCTGGGACACCTCCAGGGATGGTGACCCCCCACCTCCCAGTGCAGCTCTGCCAATGCGTTAAGAGTGACCTTTTGAAGAACACTCCCCAGCTGCCTGTGGTCTGGGCGCTGTGTTAATCTAAATGCCAGGTAAGAGAGAAACATCAGAGTGCAGGCTCCCATCAGTACGCAGACCTACCCTCATCAGGGCTTGGATCCCTTCTTCCAGGTCCTTTAGTTTCTCAAACACTCTGTCTGAGGTGCCGAAAACTAGATTGTTTGTGAACACCTTGCTCAGGTATTGCACGGGGGTCAGCCAGGACTGGATGAGAACCAGTGAAAACCGAAGCAGCTCCATGTCCTGAAATGACAGAAGGATTTCAGAGCTGTGCAGGTGAGGTGTTCTGTAGTGCTGCTGCATGCCCTGCTCCCCCTGAAGCAGCCCAGAGGCAGCTCTGTAAGCTGAGCACCACCACTGAGACTTACTTAGGGTGGGAATTTGATTTATTGCCCAACCTGTGTCTTTCTGCCCTTAGGGTGTGAAAAGTAAGGAGGCATCTCTCCTCCTCAGGTGTGATACCACATGGAGACCCTCTGTTCCATAGAACAGTGCTGTGTTTACCCAGGGAAGACAACTTACCGACTTCTGCTGGGCGTCATCCTTCCCCGTGGGAGCTGGGATGGTTTCTGAGTAACATAAAGCAGCCTGGGAGTTTTTGTTGGTGTACCTCTGGTCCTCTGGAATGTAGGTGCGTTCCTGTGGAGACATCCCAGATACAGCCGGGTTGTGTGAGGGAGGAGCACGGACTCCTTCCTCGCTCTTTCCTGGCAGGTTGCTCTTTGCAAGAGGGAAACGTGGGACGTGATGTGCATCTCTGTGCAGGGCTGGCAGGTGGGCAAGTGGAGCCCACGTGCTGGCACAGCACCTGCTGGACTTACAGCTCTGCTCTCACTGAGGCAGAGGGTTGAGGTGAGCACAAAACGCATGGACAGGATTAGGTGAGTCCCTGCAGGAGGAGGCAGAGCCGTGGGGAGGACAGGCTGGTTGGTCATCACCTGTCCTACCCCATCAAGACCCTTTCTCCTCCTCAGGAGAGCTGAAAAGTCTCTGCTTATAGGAGTTTATGGGGTGGGAAGCCATGGGTCCTGGAAGCTTCAAGCTAATGAGGAGGTGGCCAGCACTTACGAACTCTTTGTATGTCTCGGCAGCCAGGAGGTGGAGGTGCTGAGCCCTCAGCACAGCGTTGGCAAACAGGTTGGAGAGGGGCATGGCAGGGAAGGTGGCAGCAGCTCCCTGCAGCAATCCCAGCGTGACCACAGCGATGAGGAGAGGAGAGAACCACGAGCCTGCAGCAGAGCAGAGAGCAGAGGGGTCACCTGTCCTTTGTGTCACCTGGGGGTCGGGGTTGTGTCCACCTGTGAGTGCAGCCCCCCACAACACCCCGTCCCCTCTCACTGGGCATGCCCTCGTGCTGCTCCTGGTGTTACAGGCAGTTTGTCTGGATGAGGAATCAGTGTTGCTCCATGAAAACTAGAGTCCATCCCTTCATTTTCCCCTAACTTGCTCCTGTTTTTTGGCAGGTTCCACCTTCCTGAGCACAGCATGGTACACCCTTTGGTGTGTGAGCAGACAGGACTGAGAGCACTGGGTGAGGACTGGGAGCAGCTCAGCTGAGCTCTGTTGGCACCATGGCACTGGGTGCCTTCACTGGGATGAGACGTGGCTGCATTACCTGCGCTGTGGCTCTCTGGGACACACCTGTAGGATCTGGAGGTCACTGTCAAGCCTGGAGGTTGTTAACCCTCGACATGCAGCTCACACGAGTGTCCACTTACAAAAGTTAATCTCAGTGGAGGTTAATTAGTGGAGGAATGCCCTGGAGCCTGGAGGGGGGTTGAAACTAGATGATCTTTGGAGTGCTTTTCAACCCAGGCCATTCTATGGTCAGACATCATCCTTATCTCTGTTTAAAGCCTTGGAATTGAGTTTTGATATCATATATGATAGCAGTAACTATTACAACTCTGGTTTGCCTTGTTCTTCGTATTCTGCAGCTCATTCCTGCCCCTTGTCAAGGTTAGGCTCAGGGTTACCTGGCTCAGTTCATGGCTTAAAGTCGCACTGCAGGGAGAGATTTCCTTTGGCATTGATGTGCACAGCCCACCACAGCACCACCCCACCACCGTATCCCATCACCCAGAGCATGCAGCAGCATTGGCACGTCCATTACAAGTGAGATAGAGCAAAGTACCTGGAGCCATTCCTGCTGGGAGAGCTGCTCGGGTGTTGCTTGAACGTTCCCTCCTTTCATCCAGGTGATGATAACAGGTGAGACACCCCTTATATAGCTGGGGGTCTGTTTAAGATGGATGGGGGTGTTGATGATCTCTGCCACCTCTCCATATCCCCTCCTTGCATAAATGCAGATGTGTTTGCCATGGTGCTGCCTCATTGTAGTCATTTATACGGGGATGGAAAGGTTGGCGAGGATGTTTGCCTGGGGATAGAATTCGTGCTGAACTTCTTCTTCATATTCTGCTCTTTATTGCAACCAGAGGTTTTGTCACCATTGAAAGACCCATCCCAGATCTGTTCTGTGCTCCCCTGGGGGAATTTCCCACACGGGTAGAGAATCCACCTGGTTTTCCTGCCTGGTTTCTCTGCCCTACGGGCTGGCAGGGCAGTGCAGGGCACTTCTGGCTTAGAGCAGGTGGGATGGTTTCCCGTTTAATGGGGTGAGAGCAGGATGGACGTTGTCAGAAGAGCTTCACAGGCAGTGCTTGGATCCACCTGCCCAGCAGAACCAATGGCAGAGCTCTGCGAGGCTCCTCACCCCCTCGGCTGGATGAAGCTGTGGGCTCTGGCTATCAGTGATCCCAGAGCCTTCTGCTCTTGCTTGATATGAATGAGAAAAAACTGGCAGTCAGCTGCTTTTGCTTTTGCTTGGTAGGAATAAGAGATGCCTCTGGATTAAGCAGAGGGCTGGTGTGGAAAGGAGGAAGAGAAGAAGGGAAGAGAAGAGGTCCCAGCACGCCTATCCCTGTGCCACACGAGGCAGAACCTGGGATGGACAACTGCAGGAGGGCTTTCACTCCCCATAGGGCACCAACAGCGCTTTGCCCCCCTGGCTGTGGGTCTGACCTGCCCCTGGTTTGGCTCTGATTTCCAGGAGCAGCAGCATCACCAGAGCACAGGGTGTGAGAGCTCGTTAATAAACGAGCTGTTCCGAGAAGCCCCGCCGTGTTTGCGCCCGTAAATGTCAGTCCCTAGAGGAGAGGGAACAGTGGGTCCTGCAGCTATCAGGTATCCGGTCACCCAATAGCCAGCAACATCTGGGGGTGTTTTTCTGCTCCAGGTCGTGTTTAAATATGCCCGTGTTTGTCAGAGCTGGGCAGAGCAGCAGGCACCCCAGCTCTGCTGCTGTTAGCAGTGATGCCACAGCAGTGGCACTGAGCACCGCTGCGCCACTGCCCTGCTGCCCCTGCAGCTCTGTTAGTAAAAGCACGGCATGCTAAGCCAACGTTTTCTATCTTGCAGGCAGGAGATGCCACGTTCCAGGCTGTGCACTGCCCCATAGGGCTGGTTTTTCCCCCCCTGCTTGCATTCAGTGGGGCAGAAGGCGGTGCGTGACTGAGATCGCATGCCTCTGGCACAATGACAGTTGCATAAGCAGCTCTCAAATATCAGCTTGGCATTCTTCTGCCTTTCACGTGCCCACGTGTGCAACCCAGAGGATCATGTCAGAAAGCAGCATGACGCTCAGTATCCTCCAGAATCCTTCTCTTATCTGAAAGAGGGAATCCTTCCCTTCCCTTCCCTTCCCTTCCCTTCCCTTTCCCCCTTTCCTCTTTCCCCCTTCCCTTCCCCATTGTGTCCTTCCCTTTCCCTTCTCTTCTCTTACCCCTTTCCCCCTTCCCTTTCCCCCTTCCCTTTCCCCCTTCTCTTTCCCCCTTCCCTTTCCCCCTTCCCTTTCCCATTGTGTCCTTCCCTTCTCTTACCCCCTTCCCCTCCCCTTCTCCCTCCCTTTCCTTCCCTGGTGGTCCCACATCCACTTGCTTTGCTGTGAGCACCCCCAGCAGTGTTTGGACAGAGCAGGCAGTGTTCCCTGGTGTGTGTGTGTGCCCAGCCCTCCCCTGATGGTGGGATACCAACCAGGCAATATCACAGAGCCTGGGCTCTGTCTACCGGCCCACATTTATTTACACCGACTGCCCTTTTAAACACAAACCTGTTTCTGTATAAACCTAGAACAAAACCCCTCTCTCTGCTCCCTAGAAGCCGATCCGAGCATTTCAAATCACGCAGAAATGCAGAAACATTTATTTGCTTCTGCCATTTCAAAGGAAGCCGAGCTGAGAGCAGCCGGGCAGCAGAGCGGAACCGGGGTCACCGAAGCTGCTTTTGCCACCGGCGGTTTCCTCCCCAGGTGCGGCTGCAGGCCCTGCGTCTGCGCGGCTCCGTCCGGCGGCTGGCTGAGTTGTTTACACAGAGCAGAGAAAGCAGCTGGGAGCTGGGGAGGCCGAAATGCTCTCCTTCCTTTCCATTTCATCGCTGGAAACAGGGCGTGGGGGGCTGAGCCCCGCTCGTCCTGAAATCCTGCCCAGCTTGGGAGCCAGGGCTCACCTCTCCCTGCTGAGCAGCCCTGTTTGCTCACGGTTTACCCTCCGTCTCTGTTTCAGGAAGCAGCACAGTCCCACCTGCTTCTCCTCGGGGCCGAGCCGCGCGGTGCGGCTGCCCTGCGAGGGACCTTCAGCCCAGCGCCACCCCGACACCCCCAGCACCAGCGTTGGGCACAGCGCAGCTCGGATGCCTGCAGGTGTGCAAGGTGGGAATTCACCCTTCACCTTTATTAGGACTGGAAAGAGCAGTTGGACGTTGGCGTCCCGCTATTTACATCCTTCCCATTGGCTCTGAGGGCGTCCCTCGCTGGGGGGACATCCCTGTGACGGCTCCTGCCTGCAGAGGAGCGAGCCCTCTGTGTGCCCGCTGTCTGCCCGCTCTTTCCTCAAGTCTCTGGGATAAAACAAGGCACTCGTGGAGGATCCTCCATCTCAGACAACAGCCAACTTGGCCAACTTCCAGCTTGGCCGACTGGACACGCCTATGGCTTGAGAGATAACGCAGTGGCCCCAGATCTACCAGCCCCGTGGTGCTGCTCACCGTGGCTCCCCTACCAGGGGCACGGGGCTGCTGGTGGGGTCTCACAGCCCGGCAGGGTCCTTGCAGCATGTGGGGGATTGCGTGTGTCCATGGGGTCACCAGCATAGCACCTTGGTGGCATTAACCATGCCACAGCTCAGCACCGTGGTGTGGGGCTGCCTGGCATTTGGGGCTGCTGGGCTCTGAGGTTGGTTCCTAATATCTACGTAGGGTTTTGTGGTTCAGCAGTGGGGCAGGAAGGGCAGCAGCCAGTGCAGGACAGTCTTGCTGGGCACAGTCTGGATGCGACCAAGCAAGAGCTGAGAGGCAGCAGGACCCGAGCTCTGTACAAGGCAGCTGGAGGTGGTGGCACCGAGTCCTTGGAGGTCCGTGGTGGCACCAGGACCCTGGAAGTCTGTGGTGGCACCAGTGTGGTGCTGCCATGGGGTGGTGCTGCCGGTGCCATCCTGGTGGTGGGTGCAGCACCCCTCACTCCTCTCCTGGGTGCTCCCCGACCGTCCATTTGGCCTTCATGTCCCGGAAAGGAGTGATGTCCTCGTAGGTGGCAATCTGCTCCACCTCCAGGCCCTGCACCAAGAAGGAGGAGGTTGGGACACAGGAAACCCCCAGTGGGGATCCGTCCCTGGAGTGTTCCCCCAGAGAAGTGGGCAGCTTCTGGGGTGGGAGGAGGCAGTAATAGGTGGGTGAATGTGCGTAGAGCTTGGCTTGGCTGTATCAACAGCTCTTTATGGCCAACGTGTATCAAGCACTGGGGATGAACGTGCCCTGTGTGCCCTACAAGGGCTGGTGGCAGACACCCAGGAGGGCACAGCTGGCTCGTCCAAGGGCCAAGCTGATTTTGTAGAGGTATTTCTATCAGTCATGCAGCATTACCTCATAGGTGTGCTCTTCCTCGTGGCTTTCCTTTCCGTCACCCTATGGAGAAGAAAATCACAGGCTGAGTGTCATCAGCACAGCGTGCTGTGGGGTCCTCCATCCCCTGCCCCAAGGCCAGGTCCCACAGCTCCCTCAGGCAGACCAACACACCCCATGAAATGCTCCCATTCAATGGCCCCAAGCACAATCTCTGCCCTCGCTGCCCTGCCCAGGACATGGGACCCTGCTGGGAGAACGGCAGTGCCAAAAGCAGGGACAGTCCCGCTGCTGGAGATGCTGTCGCTCACCTTTTCTAGGAAGAGGAGCATGGGGACGCTGATGAAGATGACCAGCAGGATGGTCTGGATGATGATGATGATGTCCTTCAGTGTGTTCCTGCTCTTGATCTTCTGGATGCTGCTGTGACCTGGGAGCAGCAGCACAAGGAAAACCCCAAGTCTCCTCTCGGTGCTGGGCTCCCAATGGGTGGAGACACACAGAGGACTGGGACAATGTCCCTTGGGAGGGACCAGAGCATTGCAACCTGCTGGGGCTGGCATCAGGAGCCGGCTCCACTATGGGATGTCCTGAGCAAGACCAGGAGCAGGGAGAATGTGGTTTGTGTGAGGAGCACAGTGCCTGGGATGTGTCTATGGGATGGGCAGACTACATGCAAAGAGCCACCTGCTGTGTGATGACGGAGCACCCACCGCTGTACCTGAAGCCCATGTGGACAAACCCAAGTAGGGCAAACCCACGTGGACAAACCCATGTGGACAAACCCATGTGGACAAACCCACGTAGGCCATCCCGGATAGGATGGCACATACCGTGTGTCCAGCACAGGGAGAGCTGGGCGCACAGGAGCGTGATGTAGGGTTCACCGAGTTGGGAAAAAGGTGAAACAAAAAAAGAGAAACAAGTGAAGCGATGGAAGCGATGGGACTCCCACTCACTCATGACTCTGAGCTCCGTCCCACACAGGTCTGGCTGCCTCTTCTCCTCCGTGAGGTTCTTGCTGTCGCACACGTAGATGCCGCTGTCCTCGTAGCTGATCCTGAGGATGGTGAGGTTGATGAGGTTGTTTGTGTTCTGGATGCTGAAGCGGTCGGAGCTCAGATCCAGCGCGTGGAACTCCTCTCCCTCTGCCAACGCTTTGTACCACTGCATGGCGTCGGGCTGGCGGGTGTAGCAGATGAAGTGGACAGTCATGTTCTTCTTGGCAGCCATGTAGCGTGGGTACTGCCACAGCGTGGAGCACCCGCTGCCTACGGGGGACACGGGTGGGCACGGCAAGCCAGCAGGCTTTGAGTGCACACTTAGTTTTCTATGGGAACGGCTTCAACAGGTTCTTGGTGCTCCCACCCCTCTCTTTCTGCACCTCGTTAGGCCCAGCGTGCTCCCAAATTACAGCCCAGTTATCAGAGAGGCAAAGCGGAGCCAGCTGTGCAGATGTGAGGTTGGGGATGTGCCACGGAGGAGGGCACAGCCTGGGGAAGGGCTTTGGGGCACCTCCAGCTCTGCTGGGGAATGGGCAGCCCCATGGATGGGAGGCACCGTGGGGACATGGGGAAGAGCCCGACGGGTTGGAGGTGTTACCTGTGCTGTTACTGGTGCTGTTCCCGTCTGTTGGGATCCCACCTGCAGGACAGGAGAAGGGGCCTGAGACAGTGGACAAGGGCCCGTGTAGGACAAACCCATGTAGGACAAACCCACATGGGCAACCCTGTGTAGGACAAACCCAAGTAGGACAAACCCATGTGGGCAACCCTGTGTAGGACAAACCCATGTAGGACAAACCCATGTAAGATAAGTCCATGTGGACAAGAACATGTAGGACAAACTCATGTAGGACAAGCCCTTGTAGGACAAACCCACGTAGTACAAACCTGTGTAGGGCAAAACCATATAAGACTGGATAAGAACTTGTAGGACAAACTCACAAAGGACAAACTCATATAGGACAACCCCATGTAGGACGAGTTCTTGTAGGACAAACCCATGTAGGACAAACTTATGTAGGACAAGCCCTTGTGGGACAAACCCATACAGGAGAAACCCATGTGGAGAAGCCTACATAGTACAAAGACTTGTAGGACAGGTCTTTGTAGAACAAACCCATGTATGACAAGCCCATGTGGACAAACACACATAAGAAATCCCAGCTGGGATGGCGTGCTGTGCATGCCCACCCCACATGGGGCAGCACGCTTTGGAGCATCAACCAGCACAGATGAGTACGAACCCTTCTATGGCCACCCCATCTCCTGAATTTCCTCTAGGTAAGCAGCTTTCTGTTTGACATCCCACCCAAACCTGCCTTTGCTACTAAAGCTGGGCACCCCCAGCACCACTGGCACCCCGGTTCCTCTTGCTGCAGCTGGGCAGGAAGCACAGCTCTGTTTACCGTGTCGCTTCAGTGCCCACCTCCATCTGCTCACTGCCAAACCCCGCTGATTCCTCACTGTGCAGCCCACACAGCCTCCAAAGCCAAAGTCCCTGTTGCAGCGGGTCCCTCAAAGCCACCCCAAGAGCCATAGCAAAACCTGGTGACCCAAAATCCATGCAGGGCTCAGGCGGGCACCCAGCAGATGCCCTCCGGGGGAAAGACCCCCAGGGAAGGACCCCCGGTCTGAAGATGGAGTGGGAGCTGCTGCAGGTTTGGGGCTCCCTGCACTGAGCAAGACGGGGAGGAAGGGGACGGGAGCTGCATCCCGGGTTGGAACGCTGGTTCTGCACGGATGGAAAGCCCAAACAGTTCCACCCCCAAAAACCTTTTTGCTCCTGTTTCTCCTCCTCTCCTTGGTGTTCAAGCCCATGGAGCAAATGGGTGTGGATTGGCTGCGGCTCCAGCAATGTGTTGGCCTGATTTCTTCCCATACTCTGACCTCTGAGGGTCATAAATGGCGTAAAAAAAACCATTTTTTCTGCCCCTTGGCCATGAAGGCTCCGCGGCTCCCAGCTGCCCAGCAGCTCCCATCGCCACCCCTCCATCCCCCATGGGCTACCTTCACGCATGGCCACAAAGTTTAAAGCAGATCCATTTGGATGCTGTTGGCTGGATGGAATCCCGTGGTGCACAGAGCGTCGGGACGCGTGGCACCGTCTGTGCTTCCTCACTGCTACGACCCTCTGCAGCACGGGGCCCGCACTGCTGCCTACCTGCAGCCATGGCCATCAGCCAGAGGTTGGCCTGGAGCACCCACAGCCTCCTGCAGAGATCTCCCATCTTCTCACTGTGGGCAGCAGGGCAGCATCCAGGTGCCAACCTTCGCACAGCGGCGCTCCGACCTCCGCACCCGAAAATGGCGAAGTGCTGCTCTGCGCACAGCGCTGCCTTTCCTGCTCATGTAAATGGGCTGCCGTGGGGACTTTCCTTGGGGGAGTGGTTTTGAATGCAGTGCAGACGCTGGGGTGGCCGTCCCTGTGCTTGGCGATGCCAACCCTGGGCTTGCAAAGCTATGTGGGGACAAGAGCCAGCGCTGTCCCCACGGGGAGCCCAAGCGAGGCAGGATTTGGGAGCAGGCTGCCTAGGGAGGTGGGGAAATCACCATCCCTGGAGGTGTTCCAGAGCCATGGAGATGTGGCACTGGGGGACGTGGTGGGGATGGGTTGGGGTCGGCCTTGGAGGTCTTGGAGATCTTCTTCAGGCTGAATGATTCTACAAGTGAGCACGATGGGGATGGGTTGGAGTTGGACTTCTGGATCCTGAAGGTCTTTTCCAACCTTAACGAGTCAATGAATGAGCATGATGCACCATGGGATGGGTGCTCCTCCAACGTCCCCAAGTCCAACCCCAACCCATCCCCTCCACAGAATCACTCAGGTTGGAAAAGATCCCCAAGATCATCAAATCCAACTGCCTTTTTCAATCTGAACTGTTCTACAAGTGGGCATGGTGGGGACAGGCTGGGGTTGGACTTGGGGATCTTGGAGGTTTCTTCCAACCTTCACAGTTCTGTGATTCTCTCTGGGGACGTGGTTTAGTGGGCATGGAGGGGATGGTTGATGCTTGGACTTGGCGATATTGGAAGTCTTTTCAGCCTTAAAGATTCTGTGATCGTATCGTTCTATGGGTGCACATGGTGGGGATGGGTTGGTGACTGGGCTTGGTGGTCTTGGAGGTTTTTCTGACTTTTATGGTTCTTCCATTGCACCCCAGGGCCGTGCCCCACCCCTTGGCTCTGACTCAGCTCTGTGGTTCCCCAGCACTGTGCCCCACTGTATCTCCAAGTGCCATGCTCTGCGAGCGAGCACTGGGCCATAACTCCCTGCAGAAAGCACCTTGGGGTACTTCTGCCAGCCAGGCTGGTCCCCAGGGCCCGGCTTTGCCTCCTGGGGGCCTCCCCAAGCCCTCACCTCCTGCAGGTCGTTTCCTTTGTGCTGTTTCTGAGCGCCAGGTGCTGCTGGGAGCCAGCCTGTGTGCAAGGGAGCAGAAATAAAGGTTTCCTGAGAAACTTTGGCCTCGGGAGGGAAAGAGATGATGGGAGAGGTGCCTCCCCCCTGCAGAGCAGCCCAGCACTTGATGCAAAAACACAGCCAGGCCACGGTGTCCCAGGAAGACAGAAGCAGGGGAGATGCCCCCAGGGTGGGACAAGCTGTGCTGTGAGCAGCGTAGAGCCGCTGCTGGGCAGCTGCACCCTTCCCCAGCCCATTCCTATTCATGGTGGCTTGGGTTTCACCGCTGTCCTGCCTGTCGCTGCGTGGGGAGAGGGATGCTGGCTTTGCCACCCCTCCCTGCAGCCCTCTGCCTGCGTCGGGGCCCTGCTTGGATTACGCTGGCCCCTGCATGAGCTGTTCCAGCAAAGAGAAAACAGCGCTGAGGCCAAGCCATGTCCCATGGGGACCTCAGTAGGTCCTGGGGGTGGCTCAGCCTTCACCACGCATAGATGCAGGAACATCCTTCACCTCCTCCCTGTGATGCTGAGCTGCTGCCATGTAGCCAGTGGGGCAGGTTCAGCTCCACCCACAGATTCCAGTATGGGGCAACTCAAGGCAGTCTACACCTTCTCTTCTTCAACCCTTCTCCTTGGCTGGGCCCATGGCAGCAACTCCTATAGCCCCTATAGGGTTAGGAGGAGGCACCCAGCAGAACCATGGTCCCATCCATGTGCTGCTCTGGGAGTTCTGGGGGGATTTCAGCCCAGAGGTGTTGGACAGTGCCATATTGAGGTCCAGGCATGTCCAGAGGGTCCCCAGATCCCCCTTCTCCTTGGCTGGACCAACAGCTGCATCTCCTATAGCCCCTATGGGCAGGCAGGAGGCACCCAGCAGCCCATGGTTCCATCTATGAGCAGCTCTGGGGGTGCTGGGGGGTTTCAGCCCAGAGGTTCTGGACAGCACCCTGTTGGGGTCCGGACCCTCCAGGAGGTCTCTGGACCCCCGGCAGAGGGAGGGGTGTTTATAGCTGGGGAGGTGATTTCCCCCTCCCAGTGGTATGGAAAGCACTTCCTCCCCTAACACACACCAACGCGTTTGGTATCGTAATAAGAGACCGTTCACGGTTGTTTATTTTAAGAAATGTACAAAGAAAAATGGCTTCAGCTCACACAAACTCTGCTCTTTGGCATTTTCCCGTCACCGACGACATGTACATACAAGCAGCATTCATTGTGAACCTCAACCCGGGCTGGATAGAGCCCGGCCGAACGCATGGGGACCCACCGAGCTCTACGGGGTGCCACAGGGCATCCGCAACGGCTGGGAGCCAAAACCAGCCCGAGGAAGAAGAAAGAATAATAATTAATAATAATTAATAATAATAATAAAAAACAGAAAAGAAAAAGGAAAACAAGACAGACCCTTTGGCTTCACGCAGCAGCCCTTATTTTAAGTGGAAGAGGTTTTGGTTCGTGGTTGTTTTGATCTCAAGACTTACGGGGCCCCATTGGAGCAACTCAACGCAAAGACCATTCCCCAGGCCCCGGGGATGCGCCTCGTTAGCTAACACTAATTTCCGCTCACTGTGGGGCTCAAAGTGGTTCTGTTACAGGGAATTCCCAGAGGAGACCACCTCTGCCCATTGCTTTCCTGCCACAAAACCTGGATGGAACGGGAAGAACAGGAGTACGAATAGAAATGGAGCTTACATTCAAACCGTGGAGACCTGAATGGTTTATGACTTCGATGCGTATTCTGAGACCTTTAACAGCTGATTTTTAACCCTGAGAACGTTTCTGCGGATGCTTTGTTTGGGCAATGCAAACAAATGTTTAAGACATCATTGCACTTTCTTCGTGTACAACAAAAATAAATCCATAGAGCTTATCAAAAGATCCCAAAGAAAGGTGCGACTTTAAGACTTTGGAGGTTTTTTGTTCACAGAAACCTTTCTGTAATTGCTCTTGATGTTATTTCACTTGGCTCATCTTTCACCCGCTGCCCTCTGGGGGAGTAACACGCAAGAAACTGTGAAATAGCATTAATGAACAATTACCCGAAGAAAAAGGACAGCATTACTCGTCTGTTAATGCCTGAAAAACGTCGTTACCGCGATTAGATCATCTCAAAACTAAAATGTTTCTCACCAACAGTAGGGAGATTCCACATGTCAGTCACGTAAGAAAAATATCCAGCTCTTTGCGAGTGCAGCGAGCTATAGAAAAGGATCAGGAGATCCCGCTCAGAAGATGGAGGTGTCAGCTCGAAACATCCGAAATCAGCTCAACATCTAAGACCTACCGATCTGACCATGTAAGGTTTCTTGAGGAGGAGAAACAAACAGAGTCTTTTCAGAAGCCAGGAAATGGGAGCTGCTCTCTGTTATACCAACGACTCCTTCACAACGCGCTGCCCACCCGCTGGCTTTGCTTCTATGGGAGCACTCTGAGTCTCTGAGCTCGGGACGGGTGCGAGATCAATAGCAGCGCCCACCTCCGCGTCGGTCCCACTGTTCCCATATATCTCGTGCATTTTGGTTGCAATCAGACCTTCCTTCTCCGGGGCGTCCCCAATCAGTGCCTCCACGTCCCTGCTGTGCCGGTACATGTAGGACGCCTGCTTGACCGAGCGCCTCAGCAGGTACCTCCGGAACGCCCGCTGGATTTTCGTTGCGCACACCTCCTCGTGTTTCCTCTTCAGAGTGGTGGTGATGGGTTCATAGGAGACCTTCGAGGGGTTGGCGGCCATGAACTTCTCCTCCATGGTGTCCTTCAAGGCGTCCATCTCTCCGGAGTCCCCCAACACTTCCTTCGTCAGGGCGAAGAGGATGTCCAGGCAGTGGATTTTGTCCCCAGCAACCATCGGTAAATCCATGGTGATCAGCTTGATCTTGTTGGGCTTGGGGATTTTGAGCGGCTCCTGTAGGGTGTCCACAAAGTCAGACAAAGTGCTGTACGCAATGAACTGGGTGGCATCGGGGTCAAACTTCTCCCAGATTTCGTAAAACATCTCAAAATCGTCCTCGCAGAGCGGCTCGCTGCTCTCCTCCGTGGCCACGTTGAAGTTCTCCAGGATGATGGCGATGTACATGTTGACCACGATGAGGAAGGAGATGATGATGTAGCTGCAGAAGAAGAAGATGCCGATGGATGGATTGCCGCAGTTGCCCTTTATTGAGCTGCCAGGGTTCTCCAGGTTGGGGTCGCAGTCGGGGGGGCCGCTGTTTAGGATCGGGCTGAGCAGCCCATCCCATCCGGCCGATGTGGTGATCTGGAAGAGGCAGATGATGCTGTTCCCAAAAGTCTCAAAGTTGAAGATGTCATCGATCCCCGCCTCCTTCTTTACGTAGGCGAAGTTGGACATCCCGAAGATGGAGTAGATGAACATGACGAGGAAGAGCAGGAGGCCGATGTTGAACAGGGCGGGGAGGGACATCATGAGAGCGAAGAGCAGCGTCCGGATGCCTTTGGCTCCTCGGATCAGCCGGAGCACGCGGCCGATCCTCGCCAGCCTGATGACCCTGAAGAGTGTGGGGGACACGAAGTACTTCTCTATGATGTCTGAGAGGACAATACCTGTGAAAGGATGAAGAAGAGGTGAATTCGGCATGCTCTGCCCGTGAGATAGGGAGGCGAGGTGGCACAGGGTCTCATTGGCTTCCCCCTGCCCACACCACTTCTACTCTTCACTATCCGTTACCTGCGATGGAGAGGATGACCACCACAAAGTCAAAGATGTTCCAGCCAATGGTGAAGTAGTAGTAGCGCAAGGCGAACATCTTTAGCACGCACTCTCCAGTGAAGATGACGATGAAGACCAGGTTGATTTTGTAGAGGATGTCTGTTTTGGTCTCGCTTTGATCGTCTGTTTCGACCATCATGGTCACCATGTTAAGACAAATCAGGATCATGATGGTTATGTCAAACACCTGCTTGGTAACAAAGTCAAACACCATCCCTTGAAACTTGTTCTGCCATAGGGGTGATGGCGGAGAGCCAGACGTGAGGTGGGAACACGGGACACACACACACAAAACAAAGACACAACAGAAAGAGAAGAAGGAACCAGATTTAGGAGCGTGCAGGAAGATGTGGGAGAAGGATACCCAGCACCTGGATCCACTATGGCCAGGAGGTGTGGGCACAGGACACATAGTTGTTTCCTAGGCGTATCTATCAGGGCAATAATGAACCCATGGGAAAATGCATCACTTGAGCTGGGAAAGCCCAAATCACAACTGTGTGTGTATTGGGTGGACCAGTTTCCTTTCTAGGAGCAATGGAAGCTGAGGTTTCCCTGAGTCTGACTCCTCTTGGAGAAAGGAGATGGGAGAAAATCCTCAGCCCCTACAAAAGCAATCCTCCCTTGCTCTGCAGGTCCAGGGCTGAAGAACAGACCCGAATGAGGTTGCCATATGTGAACCTCTTCTGGTGCACCAACTCTTAGCAAGGTCCTTTCCAAGGAGCCAAGAATTGGCTCTTAGGGGTGGAAGAGCTCATCCCCAAACCCTCCCTGTTCACTCTGGGACTGTTGGTGGCTCACTGCACGCCATGGGGATTGCCCCGACGTACCGAGGGCCTGGGGATGGGCTTCTGGGGCTTCTTGGAGCCGAGCTTCTTCATGGCATTATAGTATTTCTTCTGCTCTTCTGTCATGAAGATGTCTTTGCCTCCAAAGTATAAAGGGAATCGCCACTATTAGCCTTAGGAACTCACCTCTCCCTTCCAAAAACCACACCACATTACACACCCTCCACCCACCCATTTGTCCCATGCTCTTTGCTTCTTTGTTCCATCTTTCCCCGATGCGTGGACAAATGATGAGAAAGGGTCACAGTGGGGAAAAGAAAGGCCATGCTGCTCCCCTCTGTCCTGGACCGGGCCCAGAAAATACTTATCTTTTTCTTCTGCTGGTTGAAGTTGTCAATGATGACACCGATGAAGAGGTTGAGGGTGAAGAAGGCTCCGAAGATGATGAAGATGACGAAGTAGATGTACATGTAGAGGTTGATCTCGTACACTGGCTGCTCTTCAATCTGATTGGGTGAGATGGGAAATGTGTCCCCAGGTGTCCAAGTGTGTCCCCAAGCCCCCAGACAAGGGGTCACCATACCCAGACTGAGCTGGGGTGGATGATACAAAACCTTCGGCAGATGTGGGGTGGGTTGAGAGGTCCCCGTGGGAGCAGGGACCACCTGGACAGTGGGCCAAGGGTGCCCATAACCTTCACTATGCTTCTATGATTCTATGCTTGTAGGGCTGGGGAATAGCAAGATGCCTGAGGCATCATTTGATTCTGCTCCATATTTCAGCTGGAGCATCCCAAGGTGTCACAATTCCCAGTTTCAAGGGGAGCTCTTGGCAGGGCAGGGCATTTTTTCTCCCCAAACAGCTTTCTGCCTGGGTGCTCAGCAGCTGCAGATGGGGTGAGCAGAACAGCTGCTTCTGAAGCTAAAAAAAGGCAACAATACACTCAGGGTGTGGGTGTGTGGGGCAGACCCTCAATGGGGCACGGGCAAATCTGTGCTCCTGTAGGGAAGGGGGGGAAGTCCCTTCAGCTGCAGCATCCCATGGCCATGGTCTGGTACAGGGACATATTTTGGGATGGATCAGCTGGGTGGAACCAGCCTGGTGCTAAGATGTCCCTCACCTCACGTGAGTCCACAGCGGCGTACATGATGTCCATCCAACCTTTGAAGGTCGCCTGTGGGGATTGGGAGAGAAGAGCAAGCTCAACAGGAGGTGTATGGGCCATGAAGGGAGCGGAAGGCAATGGGGATGCTTCTGGGGTTTAGGTTGGGGTTCAGATGGCAGGGGGAAATTTTTCATGGAGAGGGTGGCGAGGTGCTGGCACAGGCTGCCCAGAGAAGCTGTGAGTGCCCCATCCCTGGGGGTGTTCAAGGCCAGGCTGGATACGGCTCTGGGCAACCTGATCTGCTGGTTGGCAACCCAGCTCAAGGCAGTGGGGTTGGAACTGGTTGATCTTTGAGGTCTCTCCAAGCCCAACCATTCTCTCTCCCAACCCAGTCACTCTCCCTCCCAACCCAGTCATTCTATGGTTCTATGATTCTATCCCACTGAGGTGGGGGCGTATTGCATCCTTTACAGGCTTCTGCAGCTGATTTGTTAAGCAAAAAGCCTGAACATCTTATTTCCTGAGTCTGAGGAAACAACAAGACTTGAAGAGGAAGCTGAGTTTATAGCTGGTTGATCAGTCTGGGTTCTGCTTTAGTTCTGCAACCGCTGGTTCCCCTGGATCCAGTGGGAGTAACACAATAACAGAGCCCACACCTATATTTTTATCAACGCTGTGGTGAGCAGTTCCCCTTCTGCTCTCCTTGCTCAGCCGTGGTGAGTTTGATGGCTGCTTTCACCCATGGCCAACGCTCACATGCTCTTTTTTCCAGTTGCCATCTTCCCTAGGCAAAACTCTCGCAGCCGATGACTGTGGCAGACCCCTCTCCAGCAAGAACATCTCCGTGCAGGGAGGCTGCAAAGGGGGGATGGGAGCCTCGATTTTGGGAAGACGGAGAGACAGGTCGAGCAAGTGGGAGGCTCGAGCTGCTCTATGCCCCTGGGTCATAGCATCTTCCTTTTCCAAATAATGGTGCTTAAAACTCTGTCTCCTCCTTGCTCCTGCATGCTGTGCTGTGGAGGACTTCCCACAGCTCCAGCCTTGATGCTTGGTGTACTCATCCCCAACAGTTCCCTTGCTACACTTAATTTTCCCCTCCCATCTTCTATCTTGCCCCTTTCCTCCTCGAGCCTGCAGAGTTTCTGGCTTAAATTAAAGAGATGCATCTCATTCTAGCCTTGATGCTGTTCACCCCATGCTACGACGATGGCAATTGCTGACTCTGCCACGACGATGACGACGGATGACCCCGTGCTATGGCGATGCGCTGTGGTCAGTACGTACCACCTGCAGCAAGGACAGGTATCCCAAGCCCACGTTGTCGAAGTTGACTTTGACGTTGACCCATCTGACCTCGTTGGTGTGGAGGAGAGCCATGCAGTCGCTCTTGTTGTTCACCACGCTGGTGTCGAAGAGGTCCCCCGTGGTGGTGTTGACGCAGCGGTAGTACTTCCCTGCTAAGAGGTTCACCCCCATGATGCTGAATATCAGCCAGAAGATGAGGCAGACCAGCAGGACGTTCATGATGGAGGGGATGGCACCCAGCAAGGCGTTTACCACCACCTGCAAGGAGAGACAACCATAGAGTCACAAAAAATCTTGAACTGGATCATCTAGCCCGAGTCCTGGCTCCACATTGCACCACCCAAACCCAAGCCCTTTCCTTTGGCTGTGTTCAATCCCACCGATCTGGAGGCCTCTGAAAACCATCAGGGATGGGCTCCCAATGGAGGTCACCAGCTCTGCACCTACCCTCATGCCTTCAAATCTGGACAGGGCGCGCAGAGGTCTCAGAGCTCTCAGTGTCCGCAGAGATTTGATGGCTCCCAGCTCAGAGTATCCCAACCAGTTGGCTGTCAGGCTGATGAGGGAGACCTGGAAGGAGCAGCCCTAGCAATGAGTAGCATCTCAGGTGGAAAAAAACAGAGTGTGAACCGTGTCCTGGCATCTCCTGCCCTTCTCTCTTCCCAGCCTGTGGGTATTGTGTTGTCTTGGGATGCAGGGACTGGCTTTGAGTCTTTGGGTCTCTGGTGACTGGGCTGCCACCAGGATGTCCCTTCTTTTTGGGTAGGAGGGTGGAAGTGATGTGCAACACAGAAATACTGGGCAGGTAAATGTTTGCTTTGTGGGAGTCCCTGTGTCCCTTCACACCTCTGCTGGGCTCTAGTGCAGCACGGTGTGCTTGGTGCATGCACAAAGCACCAAAAGGGCTTGAAAGGGTTCCTGCAGCCTGTAAAGGGTTGGCCCTTCCTCCCAACCACCATGAGTTTAAACCATTGTCTCAGCCTTCATTCCCATACAAGCAAGGGCCGGTTAGCAACGACTTACTACAACCCCCTAAATCTCTAAGGATGACACCGTAGGTGCTCATTCAGCACCACTTACATCGACGATGAGGAAGTCCAGCCAGCACCACGCGTTGGTGAAGTACACCTTGAAGCCATAGGCCACCCACTTGAGCAGCATCTCAATGACGAAGACGTAGGAGAAGACCTTATCAGCGTACTCCAGGATGGTGCGGATCACCTTCCGCTGCTCTATGTAGATGTCCTCAAAAGCCTGGAAGAGGCATGGAGCTACATGACAGTCATTCTGCCATCAGACCCCCTGCACGGCTTGGTGCATGGCTGCATCATCCCTACTTTCCTGGGGCAACTTGAAAAGTGGAGGCTGAGGAGGGTTGTATGTGGCTCTACCAATGCAGGGCACCTGGAGGATGCCTAGATCCCCTTGCGTCGAGCAGGCATGGCCCAAAAGGGTTTTAACTAAAACACCTGGCCTGCAGCTGCTGAAGAGAGGAGGGGATGGGGAGAAGGGAGGGATGGGACCTACCAGCGCCCCGCTGCTGAGGAGGATCATGAAGACAATGAAGGTCTCAAACCAGTCGTGCTCCACGATGCGGAAGCAGGTTTTCCTGATGTTCCACCAGATCTTCCCTCTGTCACTGGTGATGTCCACGTGGAGACAGGGAAACCTCTTGACGCAGCCTGGGGGTGGAGGCAGAGCTGGGTCACCTCCCCACCACTGCGCCTTGCTGGCATTTTAACGCCATTTGGAGATGTCGCTCCTGGGAACCATCTCCATGGGAACGGGGGAATTTGGAGCTTTGGAACACCCCTCTCCAGGGTGCTCGTAGTTCTCACCTTCAGTGAAGCACTCCTCGGGCTCATTGCTCTCTTCAGCCTCTTCGGCCACCTCCTCCTCCTCGGGCAGCGGAGGTTTGTAGTCCACTGTGCTGCACAGGGATGAGGCGTTGTCACTGGAAAGGGGGTTCTGCAACAGGAGAGGGGGATTCAGGATGGCCAGGGTGGGGATGCAGGGCCAGGGGATGCTCCACAGGAGATGAGTTGGGAACAAACTTTTTATAGGGAACGCTCACGTATGGCTTTGAACTTTGCTCCCAGGTGGGGTGAACCCCACGGAGAGGCCCCATCAAGACTTCCTCAATGGAAAGGACAGACCTACTGGATCCTCTGGCGTGGAAACAACCACGCAGTGCCCTGTGCTGGCCATTGGATTTTTTGTTTTTGACCATCTCCAGCCAACGCACCGTATTGCCAGCACGGGCATCAGCCCTTCTCCTGGTGGGGGCAAATCACACAAGAAGTTAGAAAGCTGAGGGAATGTGGGGTGCGTTTAAGGAGGTACTGCCAGCAATTAATCCTCAGGTGTCTCTGGTTCCATTTCTACACATTTCCTTTTTATCATGGCAATATTCCTAAAGCCTTCCAGCTCTTGGCTGGTTCCCACAACCACAAGTCCCTACTTGCAGTAGACTTAAATCCAACATAAAGGAGTTATCTGATGTTGGGGTTTTACGTGAGTAGGATGGAGCTGTCACCTGCCATTGGGGCTTTATGATGGGCTGGTCCACCCAAGTGTTGGTGCGATGGCAGGAGCCTTCCCAAAGGGTTGGGAGCCCTTTGCTTGGAGGCTGCTCTGAATCTTTTTCCAGTGAAAACAGACCCAAGAAATGCCATTGGATAATGAGGGCCGCAAACCTTGGGGCATCACCAATACATGGAGTTGGACAATCTTTGCTTTACATCTGGGTTTGGAGGGGCTACTGTCCTCATCCTGCCTCCCATCCCACCACCGCCCCCTGGGCTACTCTCCACCTCCGTGTGCCCTAATGAATGCACTTCTAATCACCCTGTGGCATAATTAGACCAGCAGAAGCCCGGTTGGCCACTGTGGCACTCTGCTGGCTCGCAGGTCTTGTAGGCTGAGGTTCACCCAAGTTCAAAACCTGTGTCCCAAATAGCTCTCCCTGCATTGCTCAGCTTGGCTGCCTTCCCAGACACCACTCAGCAAGGCTGGAGGGGCTGATAACGAGAGAAAACCCTGGCACGCCCCTGGGACTGTTTTACCTCTTAATTATTATTATTATTTTTCTGGCTTTTAGAGAAGGAGGAGCAAATCTCCAGACCCGCCCATCCCAAATGGGAGCAAACAGGAGATCTTGGATGGGGTTCTCATAGGGAGGAATGAATGCAGGATGGTGTCAGCTTGCATGGAAGGAGATCATCCTGCCCTGAGGTTGGTGGTGCATAAAGGAGGTGCTCCGTCCTCCCGCAGGCCAGGGAAGACCCCAAGATGGGGGTAATATGGGGCATCATCACTGCCTATAGCCCCACAGACCACAGCATGTCGTTGGGTGAAGGCATTGCTCTGGGGGCAGCTCCCTGCTGGGTCCTTGGCAGGAGAGGAGGGGCAGGGGGATTAGGAGAGCTCAGCTGGGAGCCAGGCAAGCTGTGACCCTGGGGAAGGACAGATGGAAACCACCTGCCTCCAGGACACACTGCAGGCAGAACCACCAGGAAGCTGGGAAACAGCTCTGTAAGCCAGGAGCCCCACAGCACCCCGTGTGTGCCCAGGGCAGATTTGGTGGTGTGGTCTCAGCAAGCAGCTGCTGTTAAAGGGAAGAGCGTTTGTCAGCATTTTCTGAGCAGCCCATCCAGGGAAATCTCCCAGCTCGTCGCTGTCTCCGAGTTCCCAGCACAACACTTTGGCTCCATCTGGAGCTAATCAACAGCATGCAAACTCAGCCAGCAAGCAGCAGACTTCTCAGAGCTGCTATCAATTAGCACCTCGTTTCTAATTACTGGGCAGGAATCTCATGCAATGGCTGCCAGCCCATCCCGTCCTGTTGGGAGGATGCTCCTCCATCCTGTTGGCCATAATTGATGGAATTTCTCCACTCAGCCCAGCACAGACGATGGGATGAGCAAGGAACCGAGGGCCTTGGGACTGCATGGGCCAGGCTGGACGCATCCTCCCATGGTGGCTAGGTGGGCGTTAGTGTCACCTCCCTGCTCTCCCTTCCTGAATATATGCAATCCCACAGCCCGACGTGTCCCTGTATGGTCCTTGGTACGACCCCATTGCTAGCAGCAATGTCCCATCACATCACCATCATCCTTAGTGTACCTGATACTGTTTTTCTGCATTTCTCATCTCCTCTCCCTCTCATTCTCGCAGATCAGTGTCCCACAAGCCCCGAACTGATGCAGGCGACCTCAGCTGTCTCGTCAGCTTTGGATCCAAAATGCATCTCTTCATGTTTGCTCGTGCTAAGCCCCTCCATCTGGTTCCGTGCCCTCCCTCCCCCATGCTGCTTTTGGAGGCATTAGCAGTGGATCCAATGTTAGTGCCATCAGCAGATTTCTTGGCGTCAAGTTCCTCTGGGACATCTTTTACCCCAAAAGGAGTGCGTTGACCCTGTGGTGCAGGCATTAGCAAAAGCCCCACATCCTGACCCAAACCTCTGCTTGGACCCCCATCTCATGCTGGCAAACAGAGAGCTGGAACACCCCAAGTTTGGTCCGCACTGTGGAAAATCTAAAAGGAACCCCAAATGGCATCGCCCAGGGGCTGGAGCCCTGCAACCCACCTTGGCATCCTCAGTGTCAGACTGAGTGCTCGTCTCCTCGTAGAGGTCGGACTCCTCCGAGGCGATGGGGACCTGCACAGTCAGGTTGGGATTGTTGATGAAATTCATGTGGTCCAGCTCGTCCATCAACAAATATTCCTTCCCCGCGACTCCGTCCATGTAATCCGGCTTGGGATCCGGGCTGCTATCCACGTGGTTCAGCACGGAGTTGTCCCCTTTGCTGGGCTCCTGCTCTTCCTCCGGGGCCACCTTTTTGCCCTTCCACAGCCTCCGCAGCAGCATGAGGACAGAAGACTTCACGAAGTCGATGCCCCTGGTGATCCGGCCGATGGCGATCTGCAGGTTGTTCATCTCACCGTCATCATCAGAGGCTGCCAGGCTGTCGGCGCTGAAGGAGCTCAGCAGCAAAGCCAAGAACAGGTTGAGCACCTGGAGGGGACAAAGCAAACGCCCATGGGGACACCCATCTCTTCACTGAGTGTGCTGCAACCAAAACTCTTCTCTTGAGATTTTTCTCTAATTTCCTTGTTTTTTTAATACAGTGGGATGTTAACATCTCACAGGACTTTCTCAAGCCATGGCATTCCTAAACCATGCCTGGAGGTTTTGTTCCTCCACCCATCCAGCTTTGCAGTACCCTTTGGACTCTAGCATCATAAACTTAACGATCCCGAAACAAAACCCACGGCAGCCAACACGGCTCTGTGTCCTGCATCCCAGTCTGGTCCAAGAGGGTTTGGTGACATTTGGACTCCCTCTGCCCAGCCAGTGCCTGGCTCCACTCCTTCTGCCTTTCCTCTGTGGCCCCACATGGCTACAGCATGAGATAAGAACGCTGTAACCTCTGGGGTTTACTCAGAGTGGGGTTTACTCATCCCCATACAGCCCAGTTTGCAGCTGCTTGTGGGATCCACATGGCTGAGCAGCCTGCATCGAGCTGTGATCTTTCTCATACCCCACATCTGCTCCCCACTGCAGCTGCCACCCCACCCTGCACCCCCAGATGGGGATAAATGAGCGAGGGATGGAGTCAGCTCCTGGGTTCTCAGCTGGTTTTGGGGTGCAGGCAGTAAGGAAGGGGTCCTGCAGGGTTGTGTTGGGTTGGGTTATGTTGGGTTGGGTTGTGTTGGGTTGGATTGGGTTATGTTGTGTTGGCTTGTGCTGGGTTGTGTTGTGTTGGATTGTATTGTGGTGGGTTGTGTTGTGTTGTGTTGTGTTGGATTGGACTGGATTGGATTGGATTGGATTGGGTTGTGTTGGCTTGTGTTAGGCTGGGTTGTGCTGGATTGTGTTGGGTTGGGTTATATTGTTTTGTGTTGGGTTGGTTTGTGTTATGTTGGGTTGGTTTGTGTTGGCTTGTTTCGAGTTGTGTTGTGCTGTGTTGTGTTGTATTGTGTTGGAATGAGTCAGGTTGTGGTGTGGTGTGTCATGTTGCTCTGTGTCACGTGTTGTTCTGTGTTGTGTTGTGTCACGCTGTGTCGTTTCATGTTACGTTGTGTTGTGGCATTGTGTCATGTTGCGTTGTGTTGTGTTGTGTTGTCCTGTGTCACACTGTCTCATGTCACGTTGTGCCATGTCATGTTGTCTTGTGTCATGCTGTACTGTGTAGTGCTGTCTTGTGTCACGTCGTCTCATGCCATGCTGTGTCTTGTCACGTTGTGTCGCGTTGGGTTGTGTTGTGTTGGTGCATGGCAGGCTCTGCTTTCCATCCCGCAGCCCTTCAGCCGCCAGGTGCTGGCTTGCCTCCATCCCCCAGCATCAATTTCTCACAGCTCCACACGTGGGCAGAGCTGGCTGCTCGCTGGTGTCGGGGCACGAGCTAATTGTTCTCCCGCTAATCCCCGCTGCAGGGATGCCCCTGCTGTTATGCAGTTGGCTGAGCAGCACTTTGGTGAAGGAAGCTGCTTTACACTTGCTGGTGGCCGTGCAGGTCGGTGTTCTTCTTGGACCTGAGGCTCTGTGTGCCTCTGATGAGTTTTTTTCTCCAAAGTGCCTCTTATTGGGTATTAGGAAACATTTCTTCTTGCGGAGTGGTGACACATTGGCACAGGCTGCCCAGGGAGATGGTGGATCCCTGTCCCTGGAGATGTTGAAGAGCCATGGAGATGTGGCACTTTGGACATGCTTATGGGCATGGTGGGCTGGGCTGGGGTTAGGGATCTTGAAGGTCTTTCCAACCTTAATGATCCTGTGAGACCCCCCAGCAAGCTTTGGGGGTCTCCAGCAGCTCAGAGCCACACCCCTAACCTCACCCCTTCCCACCGTGCTCCACGGAGCAGAATTGCAGTCCTGCAGAAGGCAGCTCGCTGGATGCGCTGCTTTGCACTACTCCTCTCCAGCTCACTCCCGCTGTGCCGTGCCCAAAACGTGCCTGGACCCCTGGGCAACCCCACAGCTGATGCTTGGCACCGTCCACCCCACAGCATGCCAGGAGCTGGGAGCAGCGTGCAGGGATGGGAGCTGGGCTCTGCGCTGGGCACGGAGCTCCGGCAGGACCCAGGAATGCTGTGCAAAGCGGCCGCGGGGCCAAGCCCACAGCTGTTGGTGTTTGTGCCTTTTTGTGCCAGCAGTGCGTCTGAGAAGGGAATTAGCTGCTATTCAAGGTCACTGCTGTTTTCACATGGCTCATGCCATATGACTTAAACCGCATCTTTAAATAAATCCCCAGTATCCCATCAGTGTAACGCTCACGTTAGGTACCAATCACAGCTAACAGCCTCTGTTGGCGCTGCCTTTCTGGACAGGACTCCATCACTGTGTCACCCAGTGGGCTTCCTCCCTTCTCCCTTAGTAACTCCAAAGGAAATGCTGGAAGTGTCGTTAACATTACAGGATGAGCGGCGCTGCCCTGTTGCTTCAGGGGGGGAAGGGGTGAAGAAGAAAGACTCAACACCCCGCACAAGAAACACGACACTCAAATCCCAACTTTCTAACCCCAAAACAGGGATGCTCCCTGCTGATCTGAGCCCTGGGCTGGTCTGTGTTCTGCTTTCACCCGTACGGGGCCGGAGCAGCCATGCGCCGTGCAGGGCAACGCGTCAGCAGCTCCAAGCCAGATAGTTTTTCAAAGCAAATTCCAAAGGGCTTACACAACCCTGGCAAGTAATAGGAGCGATCCAGTGAGCTGCTGCGCTTCCCTCCTCTGCCTTGTTCCTTAAGAAGGGAGAGCGGGGCCCAGGCTGCTGGGAAAACAAGCTCCAGAGCCGCCAGCAAGCGGGTTACCAAGTTTAGAAAGGATTCTGTGCTCGCCTGGAACTTGCAGGCAGTGGTGAGCAGCTCAGGTTAGCAGGGGGCGAATGGGGCCCACTGGTTTCTGTGCCTCAGTTTCCCCTTCTGCTTCTGATCTGGCTTCAGCTGAAGATCCCTCAGATAGCATTCTGATAGGATCCTGCTTTGTTAAGACCTGAGTACACAGCACAGAGGTACGCAGGAGGGAGATCCTGTACAGCTCCAACAAAACCAACCCTACAAGGGTCAGCCTGTAGGTGAGCTGAGATGCACAGCATCAACCAGAGTGCACCAGGTGGAGGTGGGGAGATGCCCACCCCACGACATCCTCCACCCACAAGACCAGCCCCACAGGGGACAGCTCTACAGGTGAGCTTCACTTTACAGCATCAACTACAGCACAATGAGTGGGGGTGGGGACATGTCCACCCGTGACACCCTTCTCCCTTGTCCCGCCGCCACTCACCACCAGGTTCCCGATGACCATGACCATCATGAAGACGATGAGGCACATGGTCTGGCCTGCCACCTCCATGCAGTCCCACATGGTCTCGATCCACTCGCCGCAGAGGATGCGGAAGACAATGAGGAAGGAGTGGAAGAAGTCGTGCATGTGCCAGCGGGGCAGCGTGCAGTCGAGGGAGATCTTGCAGACACACTCCATGTAGCTCTTCCCAAAGAGCTGCATCCCCACCACGGCGAAGATGAAGACGATGATGGCCAGCACCAGTGTCAGGTTCCCAAGCGCGCCCACTGAGTTGCCGATGATCTTGATGAGCATGTTGAGGGTGGGCCAAGACTTGGCCAATTTGAAGACCCTCAGCTGTAGGAGCAAGGAGGCAAGGCGTGAGTTGCCAGGAGCCTTCGTTGCCACAGGGGTTGGGATTGCACCTTCATGTGGCAGTTTTAGGATGGATTAAACACCCAACAGCTTTGCAAAGGGTTGCATTCTCCAATACTTGGCTCAAAAGCTGGTGTTATCTTGGAGGTTGGCACTGGATGATCTTTGAGGACCCTTCCAACCCTAGTCAATCTATGATTCTCCCCTAAATCTGGGGCAAGCTGGTGGCTGCCATGAATTTCCTTGAATGAGCCATCCCCCACCCCTTTGGTGATCCCACCCAGAACCCACAGGTTTCACCCCCATGCCACGTACCAAGCGGAAGGAGCGCAGCACGGAGAGCCCCTGCACGTTGGCCAGCCCCAGCTCCACCAGGCTCAGCGTGACGATGATGCTGTCAAAGATGTTCCAGCCCTGCTGGAAGTACTCGTAGGGGTCCAGAGCGATGAGCTTCAGCACCATCTCTGCTGTGAAGATCCCTGTGAAGACCTGTGGGGAACACGGCAGGCTTGGTTTGCTTGTAAGTCATGCCAAGCTTCTGTGTGGGGTGCGTAGCACCTCGTTTGGGGGGAAATACCCAAATTGAAATGAGGTATTTCCCCCAAATTGAGCATTTCGTCCCATTGGGTTCAGCTCTTGTTGGGAACCACCTCCCAGTGAGGATGGCGGGGAGCAGTGGTGACTGCTTCTGGAAACTAAAACCAGAATTCTAATTGGCAAAGGAATCCCCTTCTGTCACAGGGATTCCCAGCACCAGGAACTGGAAATGATACGGGACTGTGAAAAAGCTGGGCCAGCTCCTACACATCACTTTTCCTGGGACCACTACGGCTCTGGGCATTATCACACCACTCCAGGGCGGGATCAGCAGTGTGGCAATTAGTGCCCTCAGTTGAATTGCACGGCCTGTCATGCACAGGAGGCAAATTTCATCCTGCACGTGGGTCACTGGGTGGATTCTGCCACCAGCATCCCAGGAGCTGCCCCCATTGCATCCCATTGTGTGCATCAGCGCTGCTTCTCCCGCTCCCAGACCCATTGGATTCCCCAGTCCCGCTGGTTCTTTACATGTCCAGAAATCACCACCATCCCCAGGGAGAAGCTGGAGCCGTTTTTTTGCAGTGACTGTGCTTCGAGCAACAGCCGATTAATCCCCCTTTATTTCCTGAATGAAACCAGAGACAAAGCAGCTATGTGCTGAGCATGTCACCAGCGTGCCTGCGCACAGAGAGGTCCCAGCAGGTGCTGGAGCAGGGCAAGGTGGTAGGAGGGAGGATGCAGCCCTCCCTCTTCTCTTCCCCAGCCCATGGATGGGTTTGCCAAACCAACTAGGTGTCTCTTGGACTTGTCCCACCAGCAGATTGCATGCAGCTGGAAGCTGCCTGCTGGTGGTGGTTTGGGGGCTGTGGCTCCAAGCAAGGAAGGACGGGGTGTTGGTCTCTGCCTACCAGGTTCCCCACAGTCAGCACGTTCTCAAACTCCTCTGTCATGGGGTAGTGCTCCATGGCCATGAACAGCGTGTTGAGCACGATGCAGATGGTGATGCCCAGGTCCACGAAGGGGTCCATCACCACCAGCTTGACAAATTCCTTCAGCTTCAGCCATGGATAGCAGCAGTCCCACACCAGGAATGTGTGGGCAAATTTGTACCACCAGGACGGGCACTTCTGGTGAGCTTCCTCCAGCTCTGAGGGCAGGAAGGAAAACTGACATCAGCGTGAGCTTCCCCTGTCCTCCCCTGTGTGGGAAAACCCATTCCTGGGAGCTCCCACCCCTGGAGGTGTTCAGCTTGGATGGTGCCCTGGGCAGTGTGATGGAATATGGGGCACCCAGCCCAAGGCAGGGTGTGGTACTGGGGGGGCTTTGAGGTTCCTTCCAACCCAACTGTGCTGTGATACTCTGGTTATACAATTTTCAAGGTCCCTTCCAACCCAACCATGCTGTGATTCCATGGTTCTACAATCTTTAATGTCCCTTCCAACCCAACCATGCTGTGATTCCATGTTTCTACTATCTTTAAGGTCTCTTCCAACCCAAGCCCAAAATGCATCCAGGCCATACCTTCCATGGTGTTGGAGATGACACTGACAGCACTCCCCACCCTCTTCTCAAGCCCTGGCCCATCTTGGTTGCCCAAGGTGAGGCGGTTGGAGTCTGATTTCTCCGGCTCGTTGGCTGGGTTGAACTAGAGGAGAGGAGGACACATAGGTGAACAAGCATTGAATGCACTTAGAGGCTGAGAAGACAAAAGGGTCTTGGTCTAGAGACCTTGGGTGCAACATAGAGCTGCAGGAAGGTTGGTAGGACCAGCGGGCACTTCTAAAGGATGTGGGGGGTTGTGCTGGGGCACGGCAGGGGCAGAGCACGTACTTCGACCACCGTGGCTGAGCGCTGCAGCACGACCTTGGGGACCAGCTGCCCGTTGCAGTCCTTCGCCTTGTCCTGGTCGCTGTTCAGATCCGAGTCGCTCTTCTTCCCGGCCGCGCTGCTGTGCAGGGAGCTGCTGCTGGACTGCCTGTCCTGCAACTGCAGCAACCACATCTCCATCACTGCAGGCTGAGCTTCCCAAAGCCTCACACGTTTTGAATTTGGCCAGGGCGAATAATTCACGAGGGCATAATTATGTGGTGAGTGGGTGTGGTGCTGATGGGGCAGCGGTTGGATCTGATGAGCTCAGTGGTCTTTTCCAACCTTAATGACTCCATGAGTGGGCATGGTGGTGACGGGTTGGGGTTGGACGTGATGATCCTAGAGGACTTTTCCAACCTTAATGATTCTATAATTCTATGTTTTTTTGTAAAACCTCTGATTTCCGTCTTGTGGAGAACATTAATCTTTGGAATATGCCTTCATTCCAAATGAGAAAGAGAAGCACTTCTCATGTGCCCAAACCCTTACAAGGACACCAGGACTCAGGCGAGATGCTGGAGTCTTCTGTTTCCAGTGTTGGCCAAAAGCAAATGTTTGGCTAATTCATTTAACTTTGCTGCAACTGCCCTTTCTCCCTTGTGTGCTTCTTTCCTACCCTGATTGCAATCTGCACATGCAGGCGCCCTGCCAGACTTTCTGCTCTTGATGTGCTGCACAGGGACCGATTATTCTGATGCCTGCCTTGTTCCTCGCCTCCTTCTTTCAATCTGATCTGCATGTTGTGTGCTGCACCTCTCTGCTGCCTCCCAGTGCTCCCTGTGTTGGTCCTTAGATGTGGAAATTAAATCTTTTCGGCCTATTTTTTCCATGCATATATCAACTTCTGGATTCAGCTGGTGATCTCAAATAGTTACTCAATTCTCATTTTTACTTGGTTGAGAGCAAGCAGGACTCATTCCTGGATTTTATGCAATTAGGAATATCACTACGTGTGTCTCTGCCTCTCCCTTTCTCCCCTCATTCTAACTGTCCCTCTTCGAGACCTTCTTCCTTCCCACCAACCTGCTTCTCCTGCTCCTCCTGGTGCTTCTTCAGCTGCTCCATGAGCTGCTGGAACTCCTCCTCCTTCTGCTGCGCCTCCAGCATTGTGGCATCTTTTTGCTCTGCGTAGGCCATGGCCACCACGGCCAGGATGAGGTTGATGAGGTAGAAGGAGCCCAGGAATATCACCACCACGAAGAAGATCATGTACGTTTTCCCTGCTGCACGCAGCGTCTGTGGGAAGAGGAAGCACGAGCTGTCACACCTCCTGGGCACAGTCTGATGCTTCCAAAACCACGTCTTGCAGTGTTGGTCAAGTCTGGCACTGTCTTCCTACCGGTCATGGGAGGAAGATGAGACTTTGCTCCCATCTCCCCCAACTGACCTTGGGTTGGGGATGGGATGAAGGGGCTGAGATCTTGGCCAACCCAACTGCACTGCTCAGTTCCAGCTGGAGGCCCAAGGTGGGACCGTTACCTCATCATGGCCTGCTGTATCTCAGGTCCCACTCTTGGGGCACACTCTGGATTAGGGAATAATCATCTCCAGAGGACACACATAGCCTTCAGTCTTGCTTTTCTGACCTAACCGGCCCTGGACTCAGGGGTCGAACCCTAGAGGAAAAGTGGGATTTCATGCAAATTCTGCCTGTAGGATGTCCAGGAGGAGAGTTTTCCCCCTTCCCCTCTCCATTATCTCAAGCCAGAGCTGCACTAAATACTTCTGCAATTCCCTAGTTTCCATCATACACCACACTGGGGAGCTGGGTGAGAGCATGCCCCATCCACGCCTTGTCCCCCAGCCACAGGTCAAAGTACAACGAGTTTCCAATCCAGTGCCTTCTTATGAGAGCAGCATTGAAACAGTAGAACTCTCATGTAAACAGTGAATACACAGAATAAATTAAATGAAACAGAAGTCTCAGCCAGTCCACGAGGGGCTCAGCCACGCACCCACCCGCTGTGGTCCCACTGGCACCTACCAGCTGGAAGAGGTTCTCCCAGAAGTCCTGCGTCATGAGGCGGAAGAGGGAGAGGAAAGCCCAGCTGAAGGTGTCGTAGCTGGTGTAGCCATAGTTGGGGTTCCTGCCTGCCTTCATGCACTCATACCCCTCTGGGCACTTCCTGTCAAAGGGCAGATGGCATCAGTCCCTGTCATCATCCCTCGTGTGCCTGCAGCCCCTGGAACGGTTGGGGTTGGGAGGAACCCTCAAAGATCCACTCTTATGTGGTATCATTCAGTAGGTCCTATCGCACTAAGCCCCTTCCCGCCCAACTTTGGATGCTTTTCGTGGTGGGGGCTTCCAGTGATGGGGCATCTGCACTCAGTTCCAGCTGTTCCATCCCGTGGTGGGGGTGCTTGGCAGGAGGGCACCCAGTTGGGTGCAGATGGGATGGTTGGGCTGCGCAGAGGTCCTGCAGGGACCCACCCAGAGGGGACCACGGCCATCAGTGTGAGCTGCACTCACCCAGCATCGCTGCTGTTCCCACAGAGCAGGGCATCGAGGGCTCCCTCCAGAAAGTAGAAATTTGCTTCACAGTTGGGGAAAAAGCAAGACATGGGAAAATAAATAAACACGGATATAGATTTTAAAGCTCTTGGCAGTTCTCGCTGTCAGAGTAACTGTCCCACTTCCCAGAGCTGGGCTCCCTCCTCCCTGTTGGCTTTGCTCTCTGCATTGCACTGCTTGTCTCCAGCTCAGAGACCTCGTGGCATTGCTTCACCTGCCCAGCTGGATGGCTGCAAGCCCACCGAGGGCTGGGAATGGCCAAGTGGGTCAGCGCTCCTGAAGGTGGGTTAGCAGGGCTTATCCTAGGAGCACAGGGATGGTAGGGGTCCAAAAACACGGGGAAAGGGCCCACAGCCACCACCTTCCTCCTGCTGCTCAGGTGATGCACGTTCAGCCTGGCCCCACGAGCTGCCAGCCCGAATACACGCCTGCAGCGCGCTGCTGCTATTTGTGCTGCGCTCATTAGATCCCATATATTGAATTTGCACCCCTGCAAAGAAGCCTTCCTGTAACTGATGCTCACTTCCCCAACAGGGAGAAGCAGCTCAGCCCAGATGTAACCCGACCTTCTCCTGAGCTCTTAGTGCCCAAAATGGGTCATGAAACATCTCCTTAGAGACAGTCCCTGGAGTGCAGCTTGCTCTAGGCAAGTCTGCATTCGATCTGTGACCCCGAATGGATTTTTCCAACACAATATTGCTTTTGGATGCTGCCTCCCGCTTTGGGCTTTTGTGTTTGGGTCTGGCTAGTGGTCAGATTGATTGCACAAGGTGGGAATTTCAAAGGCAGAGCCTATGTTTGGGGCTGAGCTTTCCCCCATGCTTGGGGGTCAAGAGGGTGCTGGTGGAAGAAAAAAAAAGAATAAAGCCACAATTACTCAGAAATCTCTAAGAAAACACCAATTAAAGGCAAATGGAAGCCTCCCTGGCAGATTCAATGCTATATTTACAATTTCATGGAGTGCTAAAAAAAATGAGCCAAACAAGAATAAACTACCACAATTCCGGGGCTTTTTCCTTGGCATTTTTCCAGCTGCCCATCCCCTGAGTATGCACAACCCCTGCTTCACCCACTAGCCGTATCTTCTTGCAAAACCCAAATCCTATTGAAGCACCTCAACGGGAAGACCCGTGGAATCACAGAGTCATAGAATGGCCTGGGTTGAAAAGGGCCACAATGATCATCTGGTTTCAACCCCCTGCTATGTGCAGGGTCACCAACCAGCAGCCCGGGCTGCCCAGAGCCACATCCAGCCTGGCCTTGAATGCCTCCAGGGATGGGGCATCCACAGCCTCCTTGGGCAACCTGTTCAGTGCGTCACCACCCTCTGGGTGAAAAACTTCCTCCTCAAGATGATGAAGAACACTCTGGTGAGGAATACTGAATGCTTCTACTCTACAAAACATAGCGTCCATGGGAACAAACCGTCTTGGTCAGACATGGAGGAAGAATGGGATAAATTGAAAACCACGGTGATGTGTCAGTGGAGAAGGGGAGCAGTGAGTCCTTACCTTCATCATTGATGTAGGCTTCGAAATCGAAGGTGCTGTTGCCGGTGAAGTTGCCATCAATGCCATCGGTGAAGTTGCCGTAGAGCGTTGCGTTGGCCAACGTGGTGTTGTCCAGCCCCAAGTCCCCCATCAGAGTGTCATTGAGGGGCGGCCACCGCACGCACTTGTGCCGGAGGTTCCCCATGAAGAGCTGGAGGCCGATGAGGGCGAAGACGCTCAGGCAGAAGACGGTGAGGATCATGACATCCGAGAGCTTCTTCACCGACTGGATCAGCGCCCCGACAATCGTCTTCAGCCCTGGGAGGGAGTCAGTGCTACTGAGCTACCTGCTCATCTGCTCATAGAGGACGTGCTACAGTGCTTCCCAAAGATCTGCAGTTAGTAGGGACACAGGTATCCCCACTTTCACCCCATGGACCCAGACCTCGCATATCAATGGGCAGTGTCCCTTTTGCAGCAGGGCAGCCACCTGTCTCCACGCCTTGACCTAGGCACCGCAACTCAGAGCCCATCCTTGCTGGCAGCCAGCCACTCCTTTTGCCTTTATGTTTTTCCCAAACACCACAATTTAGCTTTTCTCAGCCCCAAACTGCTGACCAGACCACAGCACATAGCACACGGGGCAGCAATTCACCGACCCGAGTGGACGATGCCGTGCACCGCTCTTGGCTTTGGCTGCACAGAAACCCCCGTGACCCCAAACCCCGACATGTGCTGTCCTACAGGCAGCCGGGAGCCAGCTGGTCCCTTCCAGAGAAACCCTCCGGCATCCGAGCAGAGGGGATGGAAGTGACAGTTTGCATTAAGCACCGGGATTAACTCGCTTCCTCTGCAGACGGCGGCGGGCTTTTGACGAGGAATTGTCTGCGCGGGTGATGGGTGACACCGGGACATCCTGACACTGAGCCTCATTGCTCAGAGCAACGTGCATGGGGGCACGTCCCCAAAGACACGGGATTTTTAGCCCTGTTGTTCCCCATCTGCCCCAACTATTTAGGTAAAATCCTGTTCTCCCAGGGCTTGCCTGTGTTGGGAAAATGATTAGGGCCACCCTTCAAACCCAGCTTATTTTTGCAGCTGCTATTTCTGCAGAGCCTCCTGGGAAGCCGTGCCAGAAACAAGAGCCCTGGGACTAAGAACAAAGTGCACTTTTTCCAAAGCACAATTTTTGGCTTGTTTGATGGAGGAAATATAAAGTTATTCAAATAGGAAGCCCAAAGATCTGGAGGATACAGGGACACAAAGTGACTGGGATGACAAATGACCATTGCAGTTTTATCTCATACTCCTTCAGGGGTCTGACCTGTGGTTTCTGTGTCCACATGGGGTCTTGAAATGGTATCAGATTTGGGAAGCACCCCTCATTTGGTAACGTGCCCCTAACGCTGCAAGAGGGGTATTTGGGGTCGACGTTAAATGCTCACCACTTGCAGTAAGAGCCATTAAATATCCCAATCCTGATAGCAGAGTGCTCAGCAATGGGGAGAAAGCTGCGTTTATGGCTCCAAGGACTGAGGAAACTGTCAGGATCATGCTAATTGGGGCCATAAACCCAAGGAAGCATCCCCAAGAAGCCCTAAAAATGCCGTGTCTGGCTGGAGAGAAGCTTTTGCTGATGAAACAATGAGCAAGCACAGCTAATTGCCCCACCTGGTATCACCGTGATGGTTTTCAAGGCACGGAGGACACGGAAGGTTCTGAGAGCAGAGATGTTCCCCAGGTCCACAAACTCAGTGATGTAGCTGCAGGATGGCAGAGGAGAGGGTGTGAAGGTCACCCCACGCTGTCCCCAAGGTCCCCAGGGTCCCCAGGGTCCCACTGCACTCACGCCATGGAGATGACCATGAAGTCCAGCCAATTCCACGGGTCGCGCAGGAATGTAAAGTCATTGATGCAGAAACCTCTTGACAGTATCTTGACGAGGGACTCGAAGGTGTATATTCCAGTGAAGGTGTATCTAAAATGGGAATGGTGACTCAGGGGATGCTCAGTGGGGGAGGTTCTCCCATAACCTCCACTCAACAGAGTGAGCTGGGACATCTCACCACCTGTGGTGACAATCCTGCACCACCTCTGACTGCTGTCAGTGCACTACCAGCACTATTTTCTCTTTAAACCCTTCTGAGCCCCACTGTGCAGAACTCAGGAAAAAAGTGATGTGTTTTTTCCCTTCCCTTCAGATTTTGGGCAACTCTGAAGCACTTCTTCTCTCTGCAATGCCTGATGCAGAGAATGGATGTCCCTTCTTACACGGGGACATTTAGGATGGAGAGGGCCACCATCACCTCCCAAGGACACTTCTGCTCCTCTGAAGGGTGCCTGGATCCCAACAGCCCTGTCCCAGCCTTGGTCCCACCCCTTCAGGCTGGGATGTCCCCCCATGTCCAGCAGGGACTTACTCCACGTTCTTGGACCACGCCGGGGGGTTGCTCATCGTCATAAACACACAGTTGGTTAAAATGGTGATCATGATGAACATGCTGAATAATTTACAACCAGGTCAAGGAGAACTGCTGTGGCTGTTGCCAAAACTCCCCCTTCTCATGGGTAGGAAGCCAAGAACCTCTTGGCTTGGAAGGCTTGGGTCTCATCTTAGGAAGCTCCACCATATAGAGGTGTCTGCCTTGTTCCAACCAAAACGGTGCTGGGACAGCTCTTGGTGAGTGCCACCAAGGTGCCCCAAGCCTTTTGACACCCATTCCTTGGGAAGGGACAAAAGCTCTGGCTCTGGATCCTGGTCACAGTGGTGACCAACCCAATGAGAATTACTGATGACACCACCAGAAAACACCCCCCCATCCCTCTCCCTCTCCCCTTCCAGTATCAGGACTGAAGCAAGGATATGAATGGATGAGCACTTTGATGGCTCCTCTCCGGATGGGGTGGAAGGGCCCCAGCAGGTAGAGCGCAGGAGTTGCTGAGAAGCGGAAGATGGACTTTCCTTTGTTGAGGACTATGAAGGTCTGCAGAGAAAAGAGAGGTGGGACACAAATTGGCACAACCCCACAGATAAAGTGATGCCTTTAGAAGTTCTTTTTTTGAACCTCCAAAGGCTGGAGAACTGTTCAAGGAAGGGATGCTCTGATTGGAACCAGAGCAACGCAAGGCTGTGGCTTACCAAGATTGGCTCAGACGGGACCCAGAGGCATGGATGGAAGAAGGAGGGGCATGCTCTGAGTTTTTTGGGTCTAGCACCTAACACCCACAGGTGTCCCTCACCTTCTTATCCTTGTAGAAAGGGTCCAGGTCCTCCAGGGGGGTCCCGATGAGCTCCAAGGGGGGATCCCCGTAGATGAGGGGCAGGTTCTTGCCAGCCTCCAGGTCACTGCTGGGCTTGAGCTCCTCTTCCTCGGGCATCTCCACCTGCTGCTTCTTTAGCTTGAGCGCCTTTGCCTCGGCGATGCGCTGCTCGATGGCAGCCAGCGAGGCGGGGGTGAAAGGGCGCAGGTTTTCGGGGCCCGGGATGTGCGGCAGGCCGGCCATGCTCTCATTCTGCTTGCGGGACGCCTGCGCCCGACCTGCTGGGGAGAGCAGGGCTCAGAAAGCGGTGCTGGATGGGAACAGTGGGGGCTTTTACCAGGTTGGGTTTTGAAGATGGGTGGTGGTGCCCAATGGGGGCAACGAGGGCATTTGTGAGCTTGGTGATGGAAAGTTCTTGGTTGGCTTTTGCGGTTGGCTTTCTTCCAGCCAACAGCTCCAGAAGCATTGAAATCACAAGAAAGATGCTTGGGTTGCATGTGGATATTGCATCCAGATGGACGCATCTGGGTTGCACGCACCCTGCTTCTCCCTTCCCCTCCCAAACCCAACCAAAAAGCTTCACCTCACTGCCTTTCTCCCGGGTGCTGCTCCAGCTGGCTCGTTAGACACGCAATTTCACAACCAAGGTTGCTCAACAGAATCAAACACCTTCAGCACCAGTGGCACCGCTCAGCTCTTTGCAATACGTTATAAAGGATCAAAGCTTTCCTCTTACATGCAAGCAAGAGGTTCCTCAGCCAGAAGACCTCAGTGCTGGTGGTCGGTGGTCATTTCCCAGCACCCACCCCATTGGTAGGAGCGTGAGTGCCCTACAGCACTGCATGGCTCTGCTCTGGAGGGGGAGGAGCTGAAGTCGTATTTTGAGCCCAAATAAACGAGAATGGCACGTTCTTACAGAAATCTTCTCCAGACCAGAACTGGGGGGGCCATTTGGGAGAGGTAAGGGGTGACCCCACTGAAAAGCAGAGCAACAAAAAGAGATGCAGAGAGCAGGTGGGGAGCAGGTGGTGGTGGTGGCACCCAGGAGCTGTTGCAACCCAGCTTAATAAACCCAACTCACAGAAAACCCAACTCTAGTCATTCTATCTTTCTATGAAACAGGAAAATTCAGTCTGAATGAGCAGTGCTGCCCAGAGAAGAGCCTTGATGTTCTGGGGAGGGTGAGGCAAGGGATGTGCCCCCTTCCCAAGATGAGCATCCCACTGACCAGCAGCACCCTGAGCATCGCCCCCTCTGCACTCCAACGCTTTATGCAGTGCTACAGAGCAGCTGACCCTGAAAGAGCTTTAGGATCAATACTCCTCATACCCCAACCCTGAACCGCCCTGCTGGATGCCGAGAGCTGGGAACCGTTTGTAATTAAGAACATTTATAGGTCCGTTGGGAACAGACCCTTGGTGCATAGTATCGATGTGTTCCTACAGTGATGATAAAACCCAGCGACAAAAGCAAAGGCGAAGGGAGGTATTGATTTCACATCGCTGCAGATGGCTGCATTTTAGGAACTGCCACGCTCCCTTGCTGCTGCTGAACTGCATCTCATTGTGCAAAATGGATTTCCTTCTGCCAAAGGCTGCTGATCCCCGCAGCGGTGGCACAGCGCCGGGGCTCTTCGTGCTCAGCCTCGACCCAGTGGTGTTGTGATGCAGCTTCCACATGCTGCTGGTAGAGGGATGGACCTATAGCAACCCTACAGCATACCCTACAAGCACACAGGGTGCTGCACGGCCCACGTCCTGCCCCATAGAACCCACAGGACAGCCCTATCCCCAGCGTGCGGTGCCGGCGGAGTCGGCCGAGCCTCCAGCTGCTGCCAGCCATCACGCTTGGGGTCGGGTTTCCACAGCCCCATGACTCTGCTCATTCCTCCCTGCTGGGAGCCGGGGCAGGAGAGGAACTCGTGTGCACGGCCCCAGCTTTGCTTTTGACCCTACATTTGCTTTTTGCTGGGCTGAACACATTGCACGGCCCTAGGGTAGGAAAGGGAGACGCTGGGGCTAAGAAGGAGGTCCTCCAAAGGGATGTTGTGTCCATCTGGGGTCTGTTCCTCTGCAGCCCCCAGGCCCACCATCCCCTTTGGGGATGCCCAGAGGTGCAAGACTTTAGCTACATCCAAGATCTGAAGCTCCTGCTTTGGAGCCATTAGTTGGACCCCATGATCCCTTTGCATCCCTTCCAGTTCAGGATATTCACTGATTCTATGGTCAATCTCTGCTTCCCAAAAGAGAAGGGATCAAATGCAGACCTGCACTCCTGCCCCAATGGACCCATTGGGTCCCACTGCCCTGGGGGCAGCGCCAGCCCCTGCCACCTGGGTGACTTTTGGGCCAGGCCCACCAGCTTGGGATCAGAGGAGAATGCTCCACACGACTTCTTTTCTCCAGAGATAAGTGTTGGTTTGATGGGACACCAGTGCCTCTGTGACAGCACCTGCACTGCTCCTGCAGGGTTAAAACCACCCCAGTGCCAGAGGCACAGCATGCACAGCTCATCAGAGGCACACAGAGCCTCAGGTCCAAGAAGAACACCGACCTGCACGGCCACCAGCAAGTGTAAAGCAGCTTCCTTCACCAAAGTGCTGCTCAGCCAACTGCATAACAGCAGGGGCATCCCTGCAGCGGGGATTAGCGGGAGAACAATTAGCTCGTGCCCCGACACCAGCGAGCAGCCAGCTCTGCCCACGTGTGGAGCTGTGAGAAATTGATGCTGGGGGATGGAGGCAAGCCAGCACCTGGCGGCTGAAGGGCTGCGGGATGGAAAGCAGAGCCTGCCATGCACCAACACAACACAACCCAACGCGACACAACGTGACAAGACACAGCATGGCATGAGACGACGTGACACAAGACAGCACTACACAGTACAGCATGACACAAGACAACATGACATGGCACAACGTGACATGAGACAGTGTGACACAGGACAACACAACACAACACAACGCAACATGACACAATGCCACAACACAACGTAACATGAAACGACACAGCGTGACACAACACAACACAGAACAACACGTGACACAGAGCAACATGACACACCACACCACAACCTGACTCATTCCAACACAATACAACACAACACAGCACAACACAACTCGAAACAAGCCAACACAAACCAACCCAACATAACACAAACCAACCCAACACAAAACAATATAACCCAACCCAACACAATCCAGCACAACCCAGCCTAACACAAGCCAACACAACCCAATCCAATCCAATCCAATCCAGTCCAATCCAACACAACACAACACAACACAACCCACCACAATACAATCCAACACAACACAACCCAGCACAAGCCAACACAACATAACCCAATCCAACCCAACACAACCCAACCCAACATAACCCAACCCAACACAACCCTGCAGGACCCCTTCCTTACTGCCTGCACCCCAAAACCAGCTGAGAACCCAGGAGCTGACTCCATCCCTCGCTCATTTATCTCCATCTGAGGGTGCAGGGTGAGATGGCAGCTGCAGCGGGGAGCAGATGTGGGGCTTAGAGATGAGCAGAAGGCAGCAGAGGGCAGGGCCAGGCCCTGGCTGGGCAGAGGGAGCCCAAATATCTCCAAACCCTCTTGGTCCTGGCTGGGAAGCAGGACACAGAGCTGTGCTGGTGATGCCATTGGCTGCCATGGGTGGGTTTTGTTTGTGGATATTTAAGGTTATGATAGCGCTCGAGTGCAAGGGGTGACACAGCTCTTTGCTGATGGTTGGAGGAAAGATAATCCTCCAGGTATTGTTTTAAGGATGTCGTGGCTTGAGAAAGTCCCGTGGGGTGCGTTTTTGGGGGAAATAAAAGGGAAAATTGAGAAAAATCTCGATGTTTTATTTTTGCAGGGGATACGCAGGCAGTGGGGAGCTCTGCCTGAAGATTTAACACCGCAGAGCAGAGCCCAGAGAGCTGTGTGAGTGTTTGTGGGATTCCACGAGTTTCCAGCAGCAACTGGGACAAACAGCGCCGCTCCGCCGGCGAAAGGAGCCCGTGTATAAACAACTTTATGTCCCTTTTGGTAAGACGATAATGCGCTATTTCAGAGCCTGATGTTTGCTATCCCCAGATATACGGCCCTGCCTCAATGCTTGGCCACGACTGCGTTACAAAGCCGACCTGGGAAGACATGCAGTGTCTCCAAGTTGTTCTCTTGCGAACAGATGCCTCTCCTGACCCCAGGGGGGATGCAGCCCCATCTCAGCTCCCCACGCCCTCGCTCTGTCTGTAGGCTGCCCTGCTTTAAGGGGAGCTTTTTGCCAGCATTAAGCTGTGCTTTCCGGAGGTTTTTTGGTGTCTGGAAATCCCCACAGGCCGTGCTGCCCCAACGCTGCCCTCCCAGTGCCGCGTGGCGGTTTGGTGCATTCCGGAATGCAGGAATGCAGGATGCTTCCAGGCAGCATCTGTCATGCTGGGAGCGGTGCAGCAAAATAGGAGAGCTGCCTTTGGAAAACAATGCCACGCTGCTCGGTGTCACCACGGTCCCTCCGCTCGGTGGGGACCAACAGAGGTCACCCGTTGGACACACAGCAGCACCCGCACCGCTGGGATGTGCGCTGGGATGAGCACGCTGGGTTTTCGGGTGGGATTTTTGCTTCCTTGGGCGTGCTTTGGGGTAGGGACTGCCCCTGTTTTGAGGCTCTGCGCAATCGGTGCCAATGGGGTGCTGGGCCGCATGCAAAGCGTCCCTATACTCCCCAGCTTGCTCTGCACAGCCAAATCCGTGGTGCTGCCCACCAGCACCCCTCTGCCCTTCCCCATTTGGGGCTCACGTACACCACCAATCCCCCAAATCCGGGTATTGCTGTCAGGAGGGAAGCCACTTCCCCTCATGCACCCCACAAAGGAAGGAAGCACACCAAGCTTCTGCTTTCTGTCTTGTTCAGGGGAACACACAGCCCTTCTCCCTTCCCTGCACCCATGAGCTGTGCGGAAATTCACTTCGTGATCTCCACTGATTGCCAGCATCCTGTACAGGGCACGGGCGCTTTAATGCCCCCACGGTACCTCGATGTACTCGGAGCTGGGGGTGGCACTCATAGGCTGCAAGCTGCGAAGTCCTGGGATGCTCTCCTGCCCGCAGATGGAAATAGGAGGTTGCAACATCACCCAGCAACTGACGCTAACCCCGTCCTGCCCGGGCTGGGAGCGGGGTGTCAGCTCGTCCCAGAGGGGGTGACAACGGGCACCGCAGGTGCACAGTGCTGGGAATGGGTCCTCAGGATGGAGATCACGTAGGGTTTGCAATACTGTGGTCCCCGCAGCACCTCATCCTAAAGGATACTGATTTCCCCCCATTGGAATTGGACACCACTGGACCCAAATTAGACCCATACTGGACCCTCATGCCCTTATTTCTTGCATTATTCCCCCACCATCACCTACCCCAAAGCACCTTCTGCTTCATGCCCGACGCTGCTTCTCCCTTCCTACCCCAACTCCAGCAGACTTCCCACAGGATACACAACCACTGCACAGGGCCCCTTTGCCCTGGGCGTAGAAAATGCTCTCCAAATATTAGCACAGCTGAATCCCGTGGGACTCAGCGTCCCTTGCCCAATTCCCATAAAAGTGTACATTATTACATCAGGGGATTTCCTGGAACAGCTCAGGGCTTCGCTCCACCACCCACACTTGTAGGGTCGCTTGTAGGGTCTCCATACAGCCAAGGACACGCATCCAACCATCCTGCTGGTGTTCTGCAAGTGATGCTCAGTGGTATCCACTGTTAAATATTTTGCAGTGCGTCCCCATATTCTGGCCACATCTCCACTCATTGGTGTGGGCAGAGGACGAATCGTTTGTGCCCCAGGGGCTGTCACCAGGGATGGGGGGACCGTGGTGTCTGGCCCCCCAAAACGGCCATGGGGATGCCCCATGCACCAGGAATGGGGGCTCTCACCCCGAATCAGAGCTGAATCCCACCCTGCTCCTCTGTTTTGTGCAGACTGGGGACGTAGAAGTACGTCCCTGCGGGGACAGCGCCTTCGGAAAGGGGACACTGCGCAGCACCGCAGACCTTTCCTGCAACCTTGGCTTGGCCCAGGCCGGGTTTATATTTAGATCCCCTTATATTTAGGAAGAGAAGCAAGGAGAAAGGCGACTTGGGACTTTTCAGCCACCTCCAACCCTCAAAGCCACCGGACCGCCGGTGTCACCGCAGTCACCGCGTCCCAGTGCCCTTCGGAGAACTGCCACCCCCCATCCCCATCTCTTTTTGGCACGGGGGGGGGGGCCCAAAAAGCAAAAAAACCCCACAACACCGAGCTCCTGCAGCGGTGCCCCATGGCACACCCCCAAGAAGAAAGAGGAACCCAGGGCCACGCTAGCCCCTTCCCAGCAGCCTGGTGCTGTCCCAGTGCTGGACCCGGCACTCACCGTTGGGTGGAAAAAGCGAAATCCCAAGGAGAGACCTTTCGGGGCCAGAATTTCCCTCTCCTTCGGCTCCTTTGGCTCCGCGAGCGCCTGTTGGCAGCGCAGCTGCTGCTGCTGTCAGATGGTCATGAGTGAAACCTGAGGACACGCGGATCCTTCAGGTACCCTCGGCCGTCTCAGCTGTGGCATTCGTCCCCCGCGGCGCCAATCAAGGGGGTGGCAGCACCCGGCCCCATTAGCACAGACCCCGGGGTCCATCTGCTCCAATGTGCCCCAAAAAGGTCCCAGGGCCACATCCCTGTGCTATGTGATGCTGCACTCATCCTGCTTCAGCACCTTGTGTCCCCGTGTCCTGTGCTGCGCCAGACCCCGAAGTCATATCCAGCTCAGGGATGGTGTGAGAAGGCGTCCTGGCGTGTGTTCTGCCTTTCCTGGTGGGGCTTTTGGGTGCTGTTCGCATGTTTTGGGGTGCACAGCAGGCGAGGGGGCAGTGAGGAAGGTGCAGAAGCTCCATACCCATCTCATAGGGTTGGTCCCTTCTGGGGTGCAGCAACCACCTGTCCCGGTCTGAAGGCTCCATGCCACCCTTCTGCTGCCCCTCTGGCCCCAGACACCTCACAGTGATCTTCCCCAAGCCAACGAGCACCCACCACCAAGGGAAGAACCCCAGCTTTGCACCGAGGGGTTTTCTCCAAGCGAGCGAAGAGCAGCCCCAGTGCATCTGCAGGTGTAGGGCAGGGATGGGGACATCCCCCTGCTGTGGCTGTGGGGACCTTCCTCTTGGTGGATCCCAGCCCTACCGCTCCTAGGAAGCCTTTATAATTTTGTTTTTTTTCACACATAGCTTAGAGCAAACCCTATGGGCAGCATGCAAGGATGGGAGCACCGGGATGTGCCCATGGGAGCTGTGGGCACCCTGGGGTGGGCACAGAACGGGGGCTTGGGGTACCCGGGGGTACCCATGACTCTGAAGTGGGTGCAAAATCCAGCAGTGGAAGCGCCTTTGGGGTGGCAGAATGGGATTCGGTGCCAAGCACTGCCCATGGGATCTGTGTGAGGCACATCCCAGAGCGGGGATGGAGATGGGGGTGAAGCTCTGAGGGCACCCAGCAGTGGGCAGCGAACCCCTTACCTTCCTCTCGTGGTGCTGGGGGGGCACTGTCCTTTGGTGCCGGCAGTCCTGGGACAGCCGTGGGGCCGCTGTGGCTTTTGGGGCCGTCCCGTGGATCCGCTGTCACCGCCTGCGGCGTAGGGCCGCAGTGCCACCCACCGGCCCCAAGCAAAACACCCCCCAAGGCAAAACATCGCCCCGGCTGCGTGCCCAGGGAATGGGGACTGATGGATTCAGCGCCATAGGGAAGACCCGGCCCCGTTGTGCCACCCCGTATAGGCTGGTATAGGGCACGGTGCATGTAGGGGTGCAGCAGAGCTTTTTGTGGCACTGTCACACTGTGCCCCCCATGCCCACTGTGAGCTCCTGCCTTGCAAACGCTGGGAGTACCATGGATTCAATCCCAGCAAGCCCTAAAATAGGGGATTTGGGGTGTGCTTTTGGCCCCACTGCCAGCAGAAAATAAATGCAAACCCAATGCTTTGCAAAGCTTTATATCCATGGTGACATTCCCATCGAGCATCCCCGGCTCCAGTGCAGTTTGTGGCCTCCTCTCCCCACCTGAATCAGCCTCCATGGTGAGCAGAGGGATATTCGTGCACCCAAGGGAGCATCCTCCAGCTCACCCCACATCAGGTCTGGGGTCTGCTGCCCCTTAGTGAGACCAGGTGGAGTGTCAGGAGATCGGGTCGCCCGGGATGAGCCCAATCTGTGGGCTTTATTTAAGGAAGGGCACTTGGCCATGCGGAGAAATTACAACCCGGAAAGCCTGAGAAGCTCTGCTGAGATCAGGTGGCTCAGCAAAGCCAGGAGAGGTCTGGGAAGGGGCACCCGACGCCGTTCTGTCTGCTGGGACAGCGTTAACCAGAGCAGGAGATGGGGTGTCATGAGCAGAATGGGCTGCAGTGGTGGCTCCTCCCACCCCATGATGGCTGCTGGGGGCTGCGTGTTGGCACCTTCCCACAAGGGAATGCATTTCTTAAGTAAAAGAAGGGGAAAAAAAACATTGGTGGATCCCTCCAGTGTTGAGGCCACCTCAGCTGTCATTCTAGTGCCAAATGAAAGATGCCAGGTGTCCTTCAAGCTGGTCCTCAACTCTTAGCCGGTGCAGATATGGGGAGATGGACAGCTAAAACCTCAGGATATGCATCCCATCCCCATCCCACCCCATCCCACCTCATCTGATCCCATCCCATTCCAACTTACCCCATTCCATCCCACCCCAATCCTCCCCATCCNGAGCCCTGGAGTCGTGATGCGTGCTGTGCTGTGGTCATGCATGGGGACACACACCCAGTTTAGGATGCACAGTGGGGCTGCAGAGCACTCTTGCTTGCTGCTTGGATGCTGCTGAGCTGGAAACCCGATGCCCAAAGGATTTGGGAAGGAGGGTGCAGGCAGGGATGATGCAGTGGGGTGCAGAGAGGGGTAAGGAAGGTGGGGATTCCGAAGGGGATGCTGTGATGGTGTGCACACAGATGTGACAACACATGGCCTGACTCATGCATGCACACAGGGCAGGGGCGGTCCTGCAAGTCCTTATCATGCAGGGACACCCCAAAATCCCTCCCCAAATGCCTCTGCTTACCCAGAAGGGCTGCGGGCTGGGCGTGTGGCAGGCAGGATGACCCAAACTCTGCCCCATCTGCTCATGGCCAAAGCCCTTGGATGGGCTTCCTCGATCTCCAAAAATCCCAGACAAGTGCAGCGGGGCACTGCAATCTCAGCTGATGATCACGAGTGCCAAACCAGAGCAGAACGGGTTGTACAAAGCACCCAACGCAGTTAGTAGCACCTCGTTGTACAAAGGAGCGGCATGTAACACAAATACAGCTAAAAATGCAAAGAAAGCAGCCAGGCCCTTAATATTTAAAGCCATTTGTGTGGTGTTATTAGGAGTGACCGATGCTGCTCTTGCAGGCACAGCTCTGATCCCGCAGTTCTATTGACACAAAGAGCCTCCGGGACCCGGACAGCCTCATTACCATCTCAGAGTTTCCAGCAAAATGCAAACACCCAATTTCAATCATCTAATTTTCCAGCAGCATGGAAACAAGCAATGAGAGGGGGCCTTACCAGAGACAGCTGAAAGCAAATAAAATGGTTCCGGGTGCAAATAAGCCCACGCTGTGCTGGCACAGGGGGGTGGAGAGGAACCGGGGTTGGGAGTGTTGGCCCCAAGACACCCGTGTGTCCCCATAGAACTGGCTTCTTTGGTGCCATCTGGTGGCACCCAGTTTGGGAGGTGGTTGGCTTTGATCAGTGGGAAATCAGCCTCTGTGCTTTGATGATGCAGCAGTGCCATGCATGGTCAGCGTGGGATCACCGTGGGACCACCATGGGACTGCCATAGGACTGCCATGGGAACACTAGGGGACCACCACAGGACCACCATGGGACCACCATGGGACCACCGTGAGACTGCCATGGGACCGGAGGGCTGCACATCCCTGCTGTCCGTGTTTCCTCACTGTGGGATCTCCCCAGACAGGATGTGATGAGGGACATTGCGGTGCCCATGCAAGACCATGGCCCAAAGTGGAGCTGCAGGTGGAGCCCACGCTAAGCCAGAGATGGGGTTGAGGTCTTGGCTGTGGGCTTGATGTAAGGTGAAGATTTGGGTTTCCAGAGCAAGAAATCCCAGACGTGCCCCAAGAAATGCCCAAGGCTGAGCCCCATCTTCTGCCTTGCGTTGGGATGCATTGGGGCTGGGAGTTGCACTGGACCTACAGTGGCTTGACACTGGGTTTGGCTCAGTAACACCCTCAAAAGGGACTGGGATGCTATGAAAGGTCTTAGGGAATTCCCACTGTGCCCCCTTGCCCTACCATGGCAAAACATCTTCTGCTGCAGTGCTTGAATCCTCCTTGCAGACAAGAACAAGATGAGCAGCGGCACGACGGACACGCAGGCTGTGCTCAGAGCACACGGGGCTCTGCCAGAAGCAGGGGGTAATCAGCACAGTAATCAAATGTGCAAATAATGGGAATTTGGGAGCTATAACAAAAGGCGGTGAAACAATCCAGAGGGGCTTGGAGAAATTAGGAACATGGAGTAAAGTGTAATCAAGTAGAAAATAGCCCCTGTAGAGCCAAGGGCTGGAGTCTTAGCAGCTGGCTTTGCTCCTGCCATATGGAGGTGTCTCTGGTTTTGGGGCTTTGATGGGATCTGTTCCCACTTCATGAGCAGAGCTGGCTCTGGGCCAGCGTTCCCAGATCAGTTCTAGGGGACACCGGGAGCTTTGGGTTGAATGTTGATGAGATAATCACATGGAAGGGCAGTGAAAGAGCTCACAGGGGCAGAGGAAAGATACTGGAGGACATCGGGAGGATGGGGAACAAGTTCCACTGCAGGGGGCTTGAATGCTAGAGGACAGATGGCCATCCATGGGGACCAAGCCCAAAGTAGCACCTTTGGGCTTGGTCAATGGCCCCCGCTGTATCGTGCCTTGGTTGTGGATGGGGTCAGAGTGGCCAGTGGTAGGGTGGGTAGGTCTTCATCCTCCATCCATGGAGACCCCACAGTGCTGTGGTCATGCATGGGGACACACATGTCTGAGGGCCATGGGACACCCGTGGGGCAGGTGGATCTTCATCTTCCATCACCGAAGACCCCATGGCCGCAGAGTGTAGCCTCAGTGCTGAACCCCATCCCCACACCCCTCCCAGTGCTTCCACATAGAAACCTGTCCCAGGTGCAGGTGACACCCAGCCCCATGGGGACACACTGCTGCCTCTAGCTGCTTTCTGTCAGCTTTCAATGGGACCTTTCAACACATCCCAATCAGCGAGCCAGGTGCATGAGAACACATCCCACCAGCCCCCATCCCCATCCCAGGGAAAAGGTGGCTTTTCCCTGCCACTCACCCGGAGATCAGAGCCATCTCCCCCACCCACAATGGGTGGCCCTGAGGAAGACCATGGGGCTGTGGGATAGGGGATTTTAGGGAAGACTTCCAAACCACGTGGCCAAAGCCATGGGATGCTGCTGGTTGGCCCATGGTGGGGCTGAGTCCTGACACCGGGGCTCCCCAAACACTGGGACCAGGGCACAGGGCTGGGAAGGACCCACAGCCCCAGTTCCCTGCAGAGACAAAACCACCTTTGAGGGGGCGCAGCCCTCCTTAGTACCACCCCTTTTGTGGGTGGGGTGTCCTGGGGACAAAAGCAGGGAGAAGCAACCTGGGGTTACACCCTGAGTAGCCCAACCCACCAGGAGGGTTTGTTTGCCCCCCAGCGGCTATAGCAACGAGCGTGAGCTGCAAGTGCACTGCTGCTCATCCAGCCATGGAGCTTGGGGCAGTGGGGAATGCCAGCGGGATCTGGGGGGATGCTGCAGCAGGAACCTATGTCATCCCACATAGGGTGAGCCCCAAAGAGCAGCCCAGGGGTTGGTGGGGAGAATGGGGNCCATCCCATCCCATCCCATCCCATCCCATCCCATCCCATCCCAAGCCCCCACACCATACAGGCAGAGCCATGCACGAGGATGTAGGAGCCAGAACCTACAAATCCCCTTTGGTTCTAGGGCCACCATCCTTAGGGAGGAATGTCCCCCAGCTGCCATCCTCATCATGCCATGAAGTCTTGGGTCGCCATGTAGAAGACGTTGCTCTCCATGGATGACTGCCACTTGCCCCAGTTCCTCTTGATCTCAGCCTGGACCTGAAGTGACACCAGGATTGGTGCTGGCAGTTGGGGCACCCATGGGGTGGGAGCTGCACCGCTCCATGAGGGGTTTGGGTGCCAGCGAGGGGGATCCCATGTCTGTTGGACGCCCACCTCCCCATTCAGGAAGCAATACAGCAGAGCCACCAGGAACCCCTGAAATACACAGAAACAGCAAATTTCACCCAAAGAAAGGGGCTCCGTGCACCCTACTCTGTGGGGTGGAGTAGGATGGGTTGGGGTGGGGTAGGAAGGGATAGAGATAGGGACAGCATTGGGATGGAATACATTAGGAAGAGATGGGATGGGATAGGATAGGGATAAGATAGGAGGGGATGGGATGGAGATGGGAAGGGATAGGAATAGGAAGGGATGGAGATGGTATAGGAGAGTATAGGGATGGAAACGGAGATGGGGATGGGACGGGGTGGGATGAGGATGAGAATAGGATTGAGTGGGTTAGGAAGGGATGGGGATGGGATAGGAAAGGATGTGATAGGGTAGAATGGAATGGGATGGGAAGGGGTGGGATAGGAAGTGATGGGAGGGGATAGAAGGGATGGGGATGGGAAAGGATGGGGATGGGAAGGGATGGGGCTAGGAAAGCATATGGTGGGATGGGGTGGGATTTCAGCTGCCCATCTCCCCACATCTGCACCTGGTAGGAACCGAGGACCAGCTCAAAGTACAGCCGGGCGTCCACACCGATGTGCTCCGGGAAGAGTGCGAACACCACGTAGTGCACCCCAAAGAGGGGGATGAGGAGCAGCGTGGACTTGGTCAGCCTCCTGCGGAGAGGACAACGTCAGCAGGGCTGAGTTTCGATGATTTTGGAGATCTTGGTGGCCCTGGGTCCTCCTTTGTGCTCCTCCAAGGAGTCCCTTATCCCCCCAACAACCCTGGTGTGGGGAGCTGCCCTCACATGTACTGCTGCTTGTAGTTCTTGCTGATGTCTGGGGATCGGATCTTCTGTGCCAACATCCTGGTGACGTTGAGGAAGATGAGGAAGTTCACCTGCCATGGGAGCTTGTCTCAGAGCCCTGCATGAATGGGTCCCCCATCCATGGGATGCTTGGTGTGGTGACATACTCACAAATATGGCCAGGAGGATGGGAGCCTTGATCACCCACCAGTAGGGGCTGCTGTAGTCATCCCAGCACCTGTGGGAGAGGAGAACAAACTCTTTTTTAGCTCAGGTCCCATTCTCCTGCCCCGTTTGCATAGGGGTCTTCAGGCCCCACCAGAAAACAGATGCAGCATTAAAATATATTGTTGCCCCATTCCTTCCATCCTGAGCTTCCCTACCAAGAGGGTTGTCCCCTTGGCTTGCACAGGGGGCATATGGGCAAGAGGAAGAGGAGAGGTGGCTGCCCTTACCCATGGTCGTCGTACTGCAGCCTGGTGACCACCCACACACACACCGTCAGCATGGGGACACCTGCATGGACACAGTGTCACCCCATGGCTCTGGCACCTCCCTCCAACCCTTGTCCACAACCCCACATCCTGGGGCCCTGGAGATTACAGCAGGGTGACAGTTCTTCCAGGGCTTAGAAAGGGGTGATGGCCACTGATGGTGGTGTGTCACCTCCTGGTCCACTCCTACATCTAACCCAGCTCCTGGGATGGACTCTGGAGCCCCTAGAGGGGTTGGGGTCCCAGGGCTCACCCCATCCGATGAGGATGTACCACCAGATGTAGCTCCGGTCGGAGGTGAAGGTGAGCAGCAGCAGGGTCTGCAGGTACATGCCCTCCACCAGCAGCCAGTAGAAGTTGGCCAACACCGAGTACTGCACGAAGGCAATGGACGCTTTGCACTTCACCTGGGAGGGTGAGGAAGAGGAAAGGTTCAGTGGTGCTGAGACCCAAACAGAGAGAACTTTGAGGGCAAGAACACTGTCTCTACAGACAAGTCCCATGAAGAGAGATGCTGTTGTGAACCTCCTGATGTCTACCCAAGCCTGTTTTGGAGATATTTTCTAAGATAGTTCTTGATGTAGTGGTTAGCTGCCCTGCCCATGGCAGAGAGGTTGGAATGAGATGATCTCCGAGGTCCTTTCCAACCCAACCATTCTAGGATTCCATGACTCTGTATTCACTGCTTCTATGTTTCTTATTTTTGTTTCTCATTTATTATGTCTGCTGCTCTGGACCAGCACAAGTGTGTCAGCACCTCACCGTCGACATGGTGCAGTGGTCAACGGACTCATCAGAGAAGAGGATGGCGTCCTTGATGAGCACAGCAGCCCCACGTAGGATGAAAGAGGTGAAGAAGTGGATGTGGATGGAGTTCCTGGTACAGTGCAGCTTCCTATGGGAGGAAGAGGTGTGCTGTGTTCATGAAGAGAAAGGGAAGTTGGGGGGTTTTAAGACATCCATGGGGCATCTCTGGGAGGGAGGATCTGGACATCTCCCAGCCCTGCTCATGGGTTGCCCTCCAGCCCAACCTGAAGCAGGAGAAGATTCCAATGGCCAGGAACAGGGCTGCCAGGGATGTGGAGTAGCCACAGGTGTAGAGCACCTTCATGGTGATGAAGTAGCCTCTCTGGAAGGAAAAGCACCAGCTAAAGGAGGTGGCATGTGTTGGAAGTTCCATCCACGCTGGGTTGCACTAGGTTTGTGCAATCATCCAGCCAGGCTCTGGATCCACTAAGCAACAAGGATGAGGCCCTCGGTACACCTGAAGGCACCCACTTGCCTTGGCCTCGGTGCTGTTGCTGCTCCCAACAGCCTCCAGCTCGCAGGCGCTGTAGTAGGGTGGGCTGGGGGGACTCCATCCCACCTCAGTGCAGTTCCTGTGGATCAGCGCTGCAGGGAGAAGAGGGGATCTGAGCCATGGGCTGGTCCCAGCTTCTCCCTCAGCATCCCCAAAACGTCCACTCGTACCACAAACATTCTGGCAGTGCCCAAATGCTGACACCCAGCCAGGAGCATGGTGGGCACCATGGGAGCACGAGCACACCCCATCCCTATGTGCTGTGCCTACCAGGGCAGCAGTTGGGTCTACAGCTGGAGAAAGGGGGTTGGGGACTCTCCTGCTGTCACCCAATTGGAGAAGGTGCCACCAAGCGCTCTGCTCGAGAGGGAGAGCATCCTCTGGGGGACAAGACAGCTTGGGGACGTTCGTGATAGGCATCATCCCATCCACCCATCCCTTGGGTTGTGGTGCCCATGAGGTTTTGGAGGGGTTGGAGCGGTGGGACCGAGGGGAACAGGTTGGGATGCCATAGGGTGAGCACTCGCATTCATAGCTCTGCACCTTTGGACTTCTTGAAGACATGGGGGACGTCAGGACAGGCGACAGCGTAGGACTGACCCACAGGCATGGCTGGCCAGCAGCTCACCCCGTCCCACGCTGTCCGGCAGCCTACAGAGGGACAGGATGGGATGATCTGAGGGTGTGGCCACCAAAGTGCCACCTCCAAGAGTCCTGTCCTAATGGAAGGTGATGGGAGGATCTGGGGGATCCAGGGGAGCCAGCAGCTTTCTGTCTATGTGGGGTGACCTTGGGCATCTCCCATTGACCAGGAGCAGCACGGCCAGCAGAGGTACTCCATCCTCTAAGAACCTGCAAAGGTCTCCAAGGATGACACAGAAGGGAAGAAAACAGAGGGAGGGGAGGATGGGGACACACAAAGAGCAAATGCAGCTGTGGGGCATCAGCCTGGAGGAAGAAAGCAGTAAGCACCATGAGGCTTCTGCCGGAGAGCAATTATCCACACTTCGCTCCTCTCTCCAGCCCCACGTCAGTGCTCCAATGACTCCCAAATTGCCTTGGAAACGAGCAGGCAAGACCCAGACATCACACTTCCAGGACAGCTCTCCTCACACACGGATGTGATTAACCTTGCAGGTATACATTATTAACCTGGAGCCACTTCTATTCCCAGCAAGGGAGTGTGGGCTCAGACACATCTAATTAGTTTCCTCTGAATTCTGCAAGGTACCCGGCCAGGATGGAGAGATCTGCAGGGCTGGCCTTGCAGCACTGAGGTATGTCTGCATTTCTGCAGGAGAATGGAGCATGGGATTGTTACTGCAAGGGGTTGCTTTATTTTGGGGGAGCATCTGGATATGCCTATGGGTTGTCCTGTAAATGCATCCATCTCCTGTAAGGCCAGTCAGGAGCTCTACAGGGAGTAAAGTCATTAGGATGGGGAGATCCCTCTTCCCACTCCATTTCCCTCTCCTGAGCTGCTGCAACCCCAAACCCCACATCTCTGATCGCTGTGCGAAATGGGAATGATCTTCCCAAGAAGAAGTGAAGAGGAAAGGAGCATTTCCCATTCTCTGGTGGGACTCTGCTGCTCAGCATTCCCATAGGCAGAGGTTACCCTGTCGGTCGGTGCCCTATTTCTGGCTCTCTCCGTGGTACCTGGACACCTCTACGTGGTTATCCCCATCCAAACAGCTCACAGCAGAGCAGCAGAGCAGGAAACTCGTGATAAAGCACTGCCTTTAATTATGCCTTTGTGCCTCTTGGTTATTTTCCTAAAGTGATTCCTTCCCCTGGCTGCAGAACGGACCTTTTCCAATCATCGTGGCTTTCCTGTGCTAAGAGGATGAGCTTCGTCCCTGCACTCTTACTTATGCAATTATGCACCTTAACGTGCATTTATTGAGGCACTTCTCTTCTACATTTGTATTATCTGAGACCCATCGAATGACGCATTTCTTATTCACTGGGAGAAAATTTTTACCCAGAATTTGAGGCAAGCTGTGTCGGGGGATGGAAATTGAATCCAGTTAAACAAAATGTCCAAAAGCAGCACTTTAAAAACGGTTAATTTATTATTATTATTACTTTTTTTTTTTTTCCTACTTCCAACCTGTTAATCTGCTTAAAAGTCCCGATGTGTAAAAATTGAGTTGCTCAAAACATGCTCTGCATTAACACCGAGTGAATTAGGGAGGGGGAAGAGGTGATGCGTGCTGTGCAACGCCCATGGCGGTGAGCAGTGGGCAGATGGGGGCACAGTGCCCTGCATGGCAGGGTTAGGGTTAGGGTTAGGGTTAGGTTAGGACCACGTGCCATAACTATGGGGTTCTCATCCCCAAAGGCTGTTTGCACACTGCAGTCCCCCAGGTGCAATCTCAGTCTCCTCTCCCTTCTCCTTGAGGCTCCCCAAGATTGCTGCCGCCCCTCCACCAGCGACCACCACCCACAGCAAACCCTCTTCCCATGTGTGTGGGGGTTCTCACCTCGCTGCCCACTGGGGGATTGTGTTTGGTTCTCACTCCTGATGGCCTCCAGGCACTCATCCTCTCGCTCTTGGAAGTAGAGGACGATGGAGCAGTCGGGATGCGTCGCTCGCACCTGGAGGGGGGATGCATGGGCTGACCCCGACCCACACCGCCCCATTCTGTGGCAGCTGCCCACAGCACAGCCCTGACATTTCCCCAGCTTTCAGCTGTTTGCTTTGTACACATCATCAAGAACCGCAATTAACGCTAATTCCCTCCTAAAAGCTTCAGGGCACCACTCAGACGACAAAAACACAGGGGCCGGCCCCACCCGCAGAACCACAATGAGAGACGAGATCTCCCCTATTGAGATACAGCCCATCTGCCCCTCACTGAGCCCCTTCAGCTTTGGGGTTTGTGAGAAATGACGAGCACTCCTCAAACCCAAATGCGTCTTTGGAGCCAATCCACCACCGTGCCTCAGTTTCCCCATCTGGGAAAGGGGCTGATGCCATCACTCTCCTTATGAAGCCCTGAAGTACCCACAACTCCTTTCTTTTTTTCTTCCTCCTTTTTTTAATTTTAAATGTTCCTTTTCCTTTCTCTTCCTTTCCCTTTCCTTTTTCTTTCTTTTTTCTTTCTCTCTTCCTCCCTCCCTCCCTTCCTCCCTCCCTTCCTCCCTTTCTTTCTTTCTTTCTTTCTTTCTTTCTTTCTTTCTTTCTTTCTTTCTTTCTTTCTTTCTTTCTTTCTTTCTTTCTTTCTTTCTTTCTTTCTTTCTTT